>ML799771.1:118711-156601 GCA_009831015.1 Picea engelmannii
CCCCCCCCCTCCGAGATAATCTCTAACCACTCACCCAATACCACTCCATTACCTCACTCACACCAGTCCTCCACTCACTTCATCCTACCTATTGCATCACCACCCCCTGACTTAGCACTTGTCCCCTACCAGTCCCATCACACTTCACTCACCCATCACAACCTTTTTTCCCTTACCACACCACCTTTGCGCCTTACACATCATCTCTCTTTACACCTCATCTTCTGAATATTCGCACCCCACACATTTCCAGTCATGACCACCCGCATATTTACACATAGCCATTGATCTCCCAATACATCATGTGAAGCTTGCACTCAGATCTAATAGCCTAGTCATCACTACCTTTATTCACACTCGCTTGTAGTTTTTGCACCAGCGACACCCAACAGCTAAGGATCGACCTGCCATTATTAAATCGCCTGATGGTCTCACAGGTGGCCATAGTCAACATCAATATGCCAACAAAGCAACATTCATGGAAAAAGAATCATCAACTACCCCCATTAAATCAGACTCTGGAGATCTGAACAGATTCACATAATCCCTGTATATTGTAATCACGGATCTGATTAGTTTAGATTTAGCTGGATTTGATCCTTCTCATTTATGATAGAATTAGATGCTAATAAATTGTATAAATACTCATGTTTACGAAGTATTAAGGATTGGAAAATACTAAAACGAAGTGTCCATTGTTGTAATCAGCTCACAGAACCATAGTTTATCAAAATATTAACACCGTTACAGGATTCTTGTGACACTTGTGTTGGTGAAGTTTTTCTCACTGTAATTGTGTTCCCTCTATTTTCATATGTTTTTCTTTTCTCTATTGTTTTAAAGAGAGTAAAGATCATGATTTTCCTAAAAACACCTTGTTCCCAGTTTAAAGCAATATCAATGTTTTCTGCCTAAAGGTTAATACCAGTATTCTTAACTGCTCTATTATGACTTGATTCATCCCTCTTTTCTTCTTGATCATTCACCAAACTTTAAAGGATCCAACTGAGTGCCTATCTTGCCTTGTAAGTTTTCTTGTAGAACTTGTTTTGATTGAGTTAGGCCTATTTGACCCCATTTCCCAATGGCCTATCTTTCCTATTCCAACCAAAACAAATTCAAAAAAAACCCTAAAACCTTGTACTATCATAACTAGCCTAAAATTCTCAACCAACAAAGTTAAATCATATAGAGAGATCCCTATCTAAGTCTTGGAGGGCTAGATCCTTGACTCCAAATTGGTTTTGTGGTTATCCCTGCTGATTTCCTCCTCAGCCTAGGAAATTACAGGGTGCTAACATAATGGAGACCATACTGGGGAATTTCTCCAGTAGTGCACTTCAAGTTCCAGATCTGATTACTGATGGTGGACGATGATCAGACACAATAAGGTTGATATCATTCACCTAGCAACTCCAATATCCAAATCAGTTCCAATTCAAAGAATCCACTGGAGGAAGAACCAAAAACATGACCAAGCAATCCAGAAAGATCAGGTATTAGAGTTCAAACTGTATTCAAGACATTGTCGCATTTATCTGTAATTATATTCTCTCCTACTATAATCCTGGTCAATATTTTATTTCTCAAATTCATAATGATCAGTTTCAAGATGAATAACCTCAAAGGATTCATCCTTTACCTATAGCTCTGGTACACACTCCAATATTTGTAGATAGCCCAATGAGACACAAATCTCATGCTTCATCTCCTACCACTGTTGAAATAGATAGCTATAAGCCCCTTGGTTTGCCTCCTATACTTGCAAAAATCCCAGACAGATACAAGCCCCTAGATTTTCCTTGTATTCTTCATGACCTCCCTACCAATTACACCAATAATCTGTTCAAGTTTGATGGAGAAAATGTACAGATCATTGCTGAAAAGCATATCCAACATCTTGAGGATTTTATTGATCTGTTTGAGGTGGAAGAAGATTATGTATGTATCAGGATGTTTTCCCTGTCATTGCAAGGTAAAGTCAAATATTGGTTTAAGAATCTTCCAGCTGCAAGCATTGACAATTTTCATCAATTTACACAAGTTTTCTTGGATAGATGGGTGATCATGAGAAATGTATTTCTCATACTAGAATAATATGGTCATTTGAGAAGACAGCTAGGGGAGAAAGTACATCAGTTTTCAACAAGGTTCATTAAGGTGTACCATTCAATACCTGCTGATATAAGGACACCCCCGAGATCATCTCACTTGCATTTCCCAGATGTTTTCAATCCTAAGATGACATTCCAATTAAGAGAAAGGAACAATGAAACCCTTGAAGAAATGCAAAAGATTGCAGTTGATGTGGAATCTAACTTGTTGAACAAAAGGTCCAAGATAAGAGTATAAGAAAAATATAGAACATTAAAGGACTGGATGACATTTTCAGAGTTAAAACTAGATGTCCTAGCAAACACTGTAAAAGAGATGATGTAGACGATTAGCATGAAATATGAAATTGTTGTTCAAAGAGAACATGTTCCATTAGTTCTAGAGAGGACAAGGATCAATGTTCCCATACACTTTACAACTCAACCTTGGTATCATGTGTTGGATAATGATTGTTTCATGTATTCAATTCATAATGTAGTCAAAGAAGAAACTCCAACTCATCTTGTAAAAGGCCCATCAATTAATATGTTGTGTATGTTCGATGAAATTTCATTCATGGATGATTTACCTAAGATCGATCAGTATGATGAGGATTATATCAAGATGGATTTTCCAAAGCAATCAACAACATATTGTTGGGAGGAGGAAGATGCAAAAAGTTCTCAAGAAAATGTAAAATGCTTGCCCTTGTGTTTTGCCTCACTTTTGAGAGAACATTGCAAGAAGTCTGTAAATAACAAGGATGAGGAATGTTCTAAAGAATCAGTTGAGGAAAACATGGATGATACATAACCTTTTTTAGATCTATAAGTACAACCCCTGAGGCATTTTAAATGTCAAATCGCATATGAATTGACAGAGTCTGAAACAGATGGTGAAATTATCCAGGTTGATGCTTTACCCTTATGTTTCTCTTCTTTTCAATTCCTGAGAGAAAACTCTAAGCAAGTTGTAAATAACAAAGAAGGAAAATCTTTTGATAAATCAGTAGAGGATGTCATTGATGGCATGCATGTTGTTTTAGACACAGAATCATAGTCACTAAGTTCTCTTGACTTTCAAATTCCATATGTAAGTTATGAGCCCAAAACAAAATTTGAATCAATGGAAAACAACTTTGTACCATTAGATTTTAAATCATTTCAAAATTTAAAGGAGATTCTTGAACATAGACTGAAATATAAATACAAACAAAGTTAGGAAATGTCATTTGAATCAATGCAGCAATCATGTCAGTCTTTTCAGGATCCAATAGCTGATCAGTTGGATGACCTGTGTTGTCAAAACCCTTTTTTCATTTGCTAGTCATGAGCGAAAAACCAGTTATGATCTAGACATGGTTAGAGAATCATTTTTATGGTCTGATTCAACACCATTTTTTTCTCAAAATTCATTAGAAAATCCACAGGTAAATCAACTTGTGCAAAATGATACAGATGGTATATGTGTATTATCATGTAATGTTTTCAAAGTGGATAAATTGGAATATCAGGATGTGGGTCATGTTTATCAGGATCCCATAGATGCCTATATGGAGGAGATATATTTTTCGAACTGTCCATTGGTACATATAGTTTATATTATTTCTCGCAGTCTCCAGGTTCTACGCCATGAGGAACAAGATGGAAAGCAGTGTATGTTGACCATGCAAATTTCATCTCTGATATTGGTAAAAAACAATGAAAGAGAAGATCCATTAGATCGACTACTAGATTGGTTGCATTGGCATTTTTCCATTTCTTAATTGTATAGTATCCCGGTAGATTAGATTAGGTAGGTGTGAAAATAATCTTGCTCGCTAAGAATTTTTCATTATTTATCAGTTTGATTCTCAGTTTGGTTTCAATTTCTAGTTTCAAAAATATAGTTTGGTTTTCAAAGTACAGTTCAGGTCTAACACATAGATCATATTTCTGTTTGTGGTTCAACTACAAAGATTTTGGATAGAGCAGGTTCCAGGTTTTGATCAGTTTATGAACAAGGCTACCTAGTCTACGATGTTCTTGGCGGCTCACAAGGAGAGTACCATCCCTAATTGAAGCCACTGTTATAACCCTATATTTCATAGGAATTAGACAGTGATTGGGATTTCACCTTAAGTAAGTTTATGGCGTAAATCACATGGCATTTTGCCTATGATTTACAAAAGGAAAAGGAAATGGCTATGGTATGCACAATCAAAATGACCCTTGAATGAGTTAAATTGGTATGTTTTCAATCCCTTGGTGGAAAAATGAAGGAAAGGGGAGCTAAAAACCCACTTTTCGGTCTTATCCTAAGTTCAAGAGTGAGGTGATAGGTTGGGTGCTTTGTGTTAAAATGTTTTCTAATCTTGGTGGTTGTTCTAGGCATGCCCAAATCAATGGCTATTAGTGGATACCCGGAACCCCCCGACCATTCTTCCTTTAATGGTGGGGGGTGGGGGTGGAGGGTCCGATTTGGTGGTATTTCCCATGCGGGCCCCTCCTAACATGGCACATTCTTGTTATCTCGTACCCCCCTCACACTATACCACTTTTCGCCTACCCCCACCTCCGAGCTAACCGCTAACCACTCACCCAATACCACTCCATTCCCCGCTCACACCTGTCCTCCACTCACTTCATCTCGCTGATTGCATCACCCCCCCCCNGATGTAGCACTTGTCCTCTACCAATCCCTTCACACTTCACTCACCTATCATGCCACTCTGCCACCACACCATTTTTTCCCTTACCACACCACCTTCGTGCCTTATACATCATCTCTCTTTACGCCTCATCTTTCGAATATTCATTCCCCACAAATTCCTAGTCATGAAAACCCACATATTTCCACATACCCATTGATCTCCCACTACATCATGCGAAGCTTGCGCTCATATATAATCACCAAGTCATCACTACCTTCATTCACGTCCGCCTGTATTTCTTTCACCAGCGACACCCGATAGTTGAGGATCGACCTGCCATTAACCATTCTCAGATTAAATCTCCTGATGGTCTCACAGGTGGCCATAGTCAACATCAAGAGGCCAACAAAACAACATGCATGCAAAAAGAATCATCAACTACCCCCATTAAATCAAACTCTGGAGATCCGAACAGATTCACATAATCCCTGTATATTGTAATCCTAGATTTGATAAGTTTAGATTTAACTAGATTTGAGCCTGCTCATTTATGACAGGATTCAATTCTAATAAATTGTATTAATACTCATGTTTACAAAGTATTGAGGGTTGGAAAATATTGAAAAGAAGTGTCCATTGTTGTAATCATCTCACAAAACCATAGTTTATCAAAATACTAACACAGTTACAGGATTCTTGTGACACTTGTGTTGGTGAAGTTTTTCTCACTATAATTGTGTTCCCTCTGTTTTCATATGTGTTTCTTTTCTCTATTGTTTTAAAGAGAGTAAAGCTTAGGATTTTCCTAAAAACACCCTATTCCTAGTTTAAAGCAATATCAATGTTTTCTGCCTGAAGGTTAATTCCAGGATTCTTAACTGCTTTGTTATGACCTGATTCATCCCTCTTTTCTTCTTTATCATTCACCAAACTTTAAAGGATCTAGTAGAGTGCCTATCTTACCCTGTAAGTTTTTCTGTAGAACCTATTTTTATTGAGTTAGACCTATTTGACCCCATTTCCCAATGGCCTATATTTCCTGTTCCAACCAAAAAAAATTCAAAACAAACCCTAAAACCTTGTACTATCATAACTAGCCAACAATTCCCAACCAACAAAGTTAAATCATACAAATATATCCCTCTCTAACTCTTGGAGGGCTAGATCCTTGACTCCAAAGTGGTTTTGTGGTTACCCCTGTCAATTTCCTCCTCAGCCTGGGAAATTACAGGGTGCTAACAGGTTTATCAAACTTCTTAGACTTGTAATTTTTCTTATAATTCTCTACTTTTCCACACTTCCAACATTTCCTCAAATATTTTTGTGGAGACTTAGATCTAAATTTATATTTAGATCCCCCCCCGAAGACCTATCAGGATTCTTGTCTTGGGTACGACCTCTTACAAATAAATCATGTTTTCTCTCACCATCCATGCTTTTCCGCCTCATCTCTTAATATAACAAATATGCAACTACATCCTCATACTTCAATGTACATTGAGTGGTACTACCAATTGTTACAACCAGATTATCCCAAGAGTCTGGAAAATAACATAGAAAATTAATACACTTATCTTCTTCTACAATCATAATATTAATAGGGCCAAGTTGACTTACCAGAGTATTGAAGGAATTTATATGTTCTGTCACAGAATCTCCATCTTCCATCCTAAGATGACATAACTTGTTTCGAAGAAACACCTTATTTACCAGGGACTTTGATTGATACAAATTCCCTAACTTATCCCATAGTTCCTTGGCTATATATTCTGTTAACACACAGGATGTACATGTTGTCAAAGGTTTTTGAGTTGTGTTTCAAGTCAATAAATCAAGGTGTTGATTTTAACCTTGGGTTTAAAGCTGATCAAAATACATTTTCCTAGTCTTGGTTTCATGATGGTGGTTATCATCATTATCAAAAGAGGGAAATAATTGGTCATTTCTAGTTTGTTAAAAAGTCATCATCAAGTTTTATAACCCAAACAAGTGTAAAAATGGTCTTGGAGGATCATCCAACCACCTAAATTGTCTTGTCAATTCATAAATCAAATGCGTTGCAAACTCTCCTAGAAGTTCGCACCTTGTTCAAAAAATAAGGAATGTGTCAAATCTTTGGTAATTATGATTTCAAAAAAAGAGTTATCTAATAGTTTTTCCTATTTTACAGTGCTATTCCATATTCATTCATCCTTCAAGGTTTTTCATTTTAAGGTTTCATCACCATTTTTGGAATATTGCTGCAAACTAGTTTAGCGCTATGAACTAATTTCTTGTAACAACTTTCTATGTTGTTTTCATCATAACTTTCGAATCACGATATGGGTTCTTCTGAAATTTTGTGTGGAGATAGAGAATATTACCATTAAATTGTTGAAATAAATTCATCCCAACCCAGTTCGTATTTTTGGAGAAAAGTCAAAATTACCATCTACAGTAAAGTCCGCAACCCATCCTGCATAGGTGTTGCAAACTCTAATAGTATGACAAATCTGAGCTATGGGATCGTTGCCAGCTATCATGGAAGGTTCGAATGGTTTCTCAGATATTAGTTAGAAACCAAGGGATACCTACACCTAATATTTAGCTCCATTAAATCCTCATGCAGTGAGTTTGATGAAGTTAAATTTATTACTGCCAACAACTTTCTAGAATATAGCAATTTGTTAGATTTGGGTTTGTTTGACAGTTGCCACCTATCTTCTAGGCACAAAATACTATGTAGGAGATAGGATGCGACCTACTTGATATATTTTCATGTATTTGTCTATTTATATGGTTATCTAACTCTTGGAGAATGAAGGGTGTTTTTAAAGTAAGAGGGTGAAGCCTTTGGGTTTTTTTTCTTCATGTTGAAGCCTCAAGACTCTGTACATCTAAACTGAATATTCCATTATAGTTAATGATCATTTTTTTCTTCTGTTATCAATTCATCATTTTGTATTCTTTCCTTTATGAAATAATGTTGTTAAAGGATTTGTCAGCAGTTCATGTTAGCAGGGTTATACAATAAATGATTTGTTGTGTTCTTTTGTGAAGCATATTTCATTAGATCATTTTGCTTTCTTGATTGGGAGGATCCTAATTGATGAAAAATTCCACTTATGAATGCATCAGTGGTGTTGTATGAAAGGTTGATGTGTTCATTTTTATTCTTTCCTCTACATTCTTCTTTTCATTTTCAAATTTATGTGTTGATTAGAGTTTATATTGGCCTTCTTTGTTGGAGTACTATTTCTGAGAACTTGTGTTATTGGAATTAAATCACAACATGTTACTTTTGACCACTTGAGATAAAATAATATATATTTTAAACCTATAATATTATGATGGTTATTAGGGTTATAGCTATAGAGCTGCAGGAGCAATTTATCTATGTATTTGTAATCCTAAGGGCATGTGTTGTAGGAATTTCTTCCATTAGAGATTCATGAAAGCTGTGATAATAGAATTTGTGTTCTTTATTATCATTCTACCTTGTCATCTTGCTTGAATGGAATTGCAAGCATTGAATATCAATGGTTATTCATGGGTAGGAGATTCATGAGCTGCAAATGATTTGTAGTAATTTCCTTCTTTCATGATCTTTGTTCTAGTAATCATTTTATGTCATTTTTGCAGAGAGGATCTCTGCTTGGTGATTATCTTCCTTTTATTATCTTCCTTATACCTATATACATCAATTATATCCATTTTTGGTATAGTAGGAAGCTTGAGTCCCTTTGATCTGTAGGATGTGTTAACTCCATGCCCAATGGAATGACTTTGCATACAGTTTGTTGCCCTCTCCCTTTTACTCTTATCTTACTGATCCACCAAGTACAAATTGTTTTAATCATTTAAATCAAATGGGTACTAGAATTATCCTCTAGAAATCTGATGGTGACTTTCAGTGCTAACATTTTTGGCGTCGTTGCCAGGGAGAGAAGAACGAAGTAATATTCCCTTGGAGAATGACATAGAATAGATCGATCTCTTTATGGTAGACATGAGAAGGACACTAGTTTGACTACAATATTCTACCTGGCCACTCCAACTTCATCACATATGAATCTATTAGCGACTTCACTGGCTTGAAATGGACACGATACTTGCTCATAGGTATGCATTTTTTTATTTTTCAAATATATCTAGTTTTCCAAACCTTGTGCCTGATAGAAGTGAATGGGAAGGTCCTCTTCCTAGGTTTATAAGAGAATATTGGGAAGTGCCACTTGATTTCTTATTATATTTTCACGAATGCATACTTAAATTGAAAGTTATACATGAAGATGTCATGATCAAGTGTTTAGATACTCCCTAGAGGGAAAATCCCATGACTGGTGTAGATCTCTTCTGGCTACTAGTGTTAATTCTTTGAAAGGTTTTCATACTTCCTTTCATTCTTTTTTCAAAGAGAAATTTTCAGCTGACTTCCTTTATCCATAATGTTTTCATGAGTTTGATTTGTTGTGTAAAGGATCTGAGTGTCATGAAGAGTATGCTTGTGTTTAAGATTATGTTGTAGTAAAAGATACTTTTCTTGATGATCAATAGGTTGATACTCTTCAAAATGATATTCTTTCCCATGGAGATGGAGTAGAAGCAAATAAACAAGTCTATGGAATTTCACCTACTGTAATTTTTTCTGATTATCATGAATTTGAAGATATGTTTAATCCAATTTTAAATCATGAGGATGATCATTATTTTCATCAAAATTCACTGGAAATCCATGAAGACACTGAAAGTATCATGCAACAACCTTCAGTTATGCAAAAAGATGAAATTGGGCAACAACCATAAAAATGGGAATATGTAGAGACAATTCAATTTTCAGCCATAGCAGGGGAAGGAAGTTTTAATTGAGATATTTTGTCTTGATTTTTATGAACCTGCGGCTATTTATATGGAATCAAGATGGATTCATGAATTTTTAGTCTTATCTTGTGTAAGTACAAAATCTCAGGTTTATAATTATGGGCTTCAGTTTGTTTTTTTCTACTATCCAGTTCTTCCTATGCTGTTGTTACATGAAATTGGAAACACCATTCATCTAGTTGGTCATTTAGTTGAATGGTTGTATTGGAAAACTAATTATACTTGATCAAGAAACAATACAACTGGGTTAGTGTAGGAACGTATATAAATAAGCTCACTCCATGATAATTTGTTTTCAATTTCAATGTGTTTTCATATTGTAGTGATAGTTGGTTATTAGCAACAATGTTTTCATCTTGTGCATATTTTAGAGTGGATTTGATTGTATTGAATTTGCAGTACCAATTTTAGTTTGCAATGTGTTTGGTTGAAGAATTGGTCACAAGTCTCAGTTTTCAGGTTGCAAGAAAGAGCCTGGTTTTTTCCCAATGGATAAAGGTACTCGAACTGCAGAGGTTCTTGGAGCCTCACAGGAAGGTCTCCATCCCCTGTGGAGTCAGATGTTAACACATAGGATGTACATGTTGTCAAAGGTTTTTGATTCATGTTTCATGTCAATATATAAATGTGTTTATTTTAACCTTCGGTCTAAAGCTGATCAAAATACATTTTCCTAGTCTTGGTGTGATGATGGTGGTTGTCATCATTATCAAAAGAGGGAAAAAATTGGTCATTTCTAGTTTGTTAAAAAGTCATGATCAAGTGTTATAACCAAAACAAGTGTCCAAAGTGTCTTGGACGATCATCCAACCACCTAAAGTGTCTTTTCAATTCATAAATAAAATGCATTGCAAATTCTATTAGAAGTTCGCAACACCTTCAAAAAATAAGGCATGTGTCAAATCTTTGGTAATTATGATTTAAAAAAGAGAGGTATCTAACGATTTTTCCTAGTTTATAGTGCTATTACATATTCATTCATCCTTAAGGGTTATTAATTGTAAAGTTTCATCACCATTTGTGAAATATTTCTACAAACTAGTTCAGCGCTACGAACTAACGCTACGAACTAATTTCCTGTAGAGGATTTCTATGATGTTTTCATCATAACTTTCGAATCACGATATGGGTTCTTATGAAATTTGGTGTGGAGAAGAAGAATATTACCATTGACTTTATGAAAAAACTTCAGCCCAACCTAGTTCGTATTGTTGGAGAAAAGTCAAAATTACCATCTACAGGAAAGTTCACAACACATCCTGCATAGGCGCTGTGAACTCTAACAATATGACAAATTCGAGCTATGGGAGTGCTGCCAGCTATCAGGGAAGGTTCGATTGGTTTCTAATATATAATGTAGACACCAAGGGACACCTGCACCTAAGATTTATCTCCAATAAATCCTCATGCAGTGAGTTGGTTGCAGTTAAATTTATTACTTCCAACAACTTCCTATAATATAACAGTTTGTTAGATTTGGGTTTGTTTGACTATTGCCACCTATCTTCCAGGCACATAATCCTATGTAGGAGCTAGGTTTCAACCTCCTTGAGATATTTTCATGTATTTTTCTATTTATATGGTGATATAACTCCTGGAGAATGAAGGGGATTTTAAAGTAAGAGGGTGAAGCCTCTGTTTTTTTTTTTTTCATGTTGAAGCCTCAAGACTCTATATATCTGAACTGAAGATTCCATTATAGTTAATGATCAATTTTTTCTTCTGTTCTCAATTAATCATATTCATCTTCTTTCCTTGATGAAATACTATTGGTAAAGGATTTGTCAACAGTTCATGTTAGCAGGGTTATATAGTAAAGGATTTGTTGTGTTCTTTTGTGAATCATATTTCATTAGAGCATTTTTCTTTCTTGATTGGGAGGATATTGATTGATGAAAAAATCCACTTATGAATGTATCAGTGGTGTTGGATGTAAGGTTTATGTGTTAATTTTTATGATTTCCTTTACATTCTTCTTTTCATTTTCAAATTTATGTGTTGATCAGAGGTTATGTTGGCCTTCTTTGTTGGAGTATTGTTTCTGAGAACTTGTGTTATTGGAATTAAATCACAACATCTCACTTTTGATCCACTTGAGATAAAATCATATATATTTTAAACCTATAATGTTATGTTGGGTATTAGGCTTATCTATAGAGTTGTAGGAGTAGTTTATCTACGTATTTGTAAGCCTAAGGGCATGTGTTGTAGGCATTTCTTCCATCAAATATTCTTGAAAGTTGTGATACCAAACTTTATGTTCTTTATTATCATTCTACCTTGTCATCTTGCTTGATTGGAATTGTAGGAATTAAAGATCAATGGTTATTCATGGGTAGGAGATTCATGAGCTGAAAATGAATTTTAGTAATTTCCACCTTTCATGATCTTTGTTCTAGTAATATTTTAAGTCATTTTTGCTGAGAGGATCTCTGCTTGATGGTATTATTCTTTTTTTAATATTCCTTATACCTCCTTCCATCATTATATCCCTTTTGGTCTGGTAGGAAGCTTGAGTGCCTTTGATCCATATGATGTGTTGACTCCATGCCCAATGGAATGAATTTACATATAGTTTGCTTCCCTCTCCCTTTTACTCTTCTCTTGTTGATCCCCCAAGTATAAATTGTTTTAATCATTTAAATCAAATGGGTACTGCACTTATCCTCTAGAAGTCTAAGGGTGACTTTCAGTGCTAACAGATTCTCCCGAGACATTCAACAACACCGAATATTCTAGGAAGAGTCGAATAATACTCCTTTCTCTTCTATCCAACTTCTTCGAGTATTCCTTTGACACACCAGTAGGTTGGGTACTAGTTGTTTGTGTACCAATAGACTCTGTTCTAGTAGACTGCGTACCAGTAGGATCTATACCAGTATCCACAACAATCCATTGTTCTTTGTCTACAAGAAGGTCCTCCATCTTGACCTTCCATAGCTCATTTTTTTTACTATTGAACTTTTCTATCTCATTTCTAGAATAGCTTTCCATTCCTCTTTCTACACTCGAATCACCGCTGCAAAATCTCCCACTGAACCTAGGTTTATCATAGACCCAAGATAAACTTGATCTATCAAGACCGAGACAAACCCTTAGCAACAAAGGCGTCCCCCTAAATCCAAAAATGGCTTTGATACCACATGTAAGTTTTAAACTTGTGAAGTAAAGCAATGCATATAGATTCTTATGAAAACCAAAAATTAATGAATGGCTCATACACATAGTACACAAAGATTGACATCGGAAACCCTTAACTGAGAGAAAACCAACCTTCCTTGGTGTCTCACATTTCAACTCTTCATTGTATTAATTTCACCATTCAAAATACAATATATACAATATTTTAGGTATTCAGTAGCTACCAAAACCCTAATCCCTTAATCCAGGATTAATTTAGAAAACTGCTAAAAATAGCAAAATCCGTTAAAATAGAAAAAACTGCCCAATTATTTTTTGGGGTGCTTCCCCGAAACCTGACGACTCTAGGCTACCACCTGAAGCTGAATGTTGTGTGTAACTAGGGGGGTCCAATCTTTCCCCCCCCTATGAACCTCCCAAGGAAAGCGCTCAACGCACATGACACAAAGGTCGAAGGAAGTTGGGATCGTCATACTCTATTTTCGAATCTAACACACCCCCACACACACATGCAAAGAATATAACACATACCCAACACAAGGCTGCAAACATTTGAGTCCTGTAGCCACCCATAAATCCATCTTGGGTGAGACTTCATTGTGCATTCTGTGCACAGTGTTTCCTTTTGGTCTCCAAAAGGGATAATGGTTTGTAGGGTTTTGTTGGAGAACTAAAGTAGAACCTGGGTTAGCCCAAATATATCCAAAAATGGTTGAATGCAATTACATGTTAATAGTGTATGAATATGCATGAGTATGTGTTATAACTAACCTGAATATTAATGGGCTATGAAATAGCCAAATGATGATGATAATCAATGGTTGATGTCGTGAACATCGACCGAGAAATAGTATGGTATGAATATTTATATGTTAAATTATGTTGGTTCAAATGCATTTCGAAAATATGTGGGAAAGTGCAGGTTTTTCAGGTAGTGAGACTGTCTGAAACTGAAAATATGATGACAAAATCCCAACAACACATTGCCACTGTATGGTCCATGACAGGGTGTTGACCCTAGTTCTATCGGGAGGGGTGGAGTCATTTCCCACCATCTATCCTCTGAAACTTGGAGTCATGGAAGGATAATGTTAGGTCATGCTCCCCTAGAAGTGTGATGATGACTGCCAGTTTCCTGCTCGGAAATATTGGTCAAGATAGTTGACACTTCTACTTACGGGTTCTATATAGAGTTAGGTCAATATAGTTGACACTCCTGGATAGTCCAACATAGGAAGGATAGGGATGGAAGATGGAATTATGTTAGGGAGGTAGGATGATTAGAAGTAGTTGAAAGTGCGTGGGGTTTTAATCTTATAGAATTAGTTTTTTATTTTCTCTTTGTTTAAAAAAAATGCTTAACTAAATTGCAATTATCTAGGTAAATGTTTCTTCTATTAAATTATTATAATTGAAGGATTCTCCAAATATTGTAAATGGTTGATTTATTCTTTATGAGGTTAATTGCATTGCTGATTGGATTGGAAGCATACAAGAATTACATTAGATGTGTTAATTATTTCCATTATTAAACAAATGAGTTTTGTATGTGCTAGCTATGCATGCATTACTTGTGGATATAGGCTATTATTTATGAGTGTTTTAAATTAATGATGTGGCTTATCTGACCTGGATGTATGAATTATGTTATTACTATCCTTGTATAGTAAGTTATTATAAATTTGGGAGAAATTTTCTTGAAGGGTGGGTGTATGTAACACCCCAATTAGATTAATTAATGATTTAATTAAGTAAGTTAAATTAAGTCATTAAGGTATTAAAAGTTAATTAATTAATTAAATTATTAATTAATCTGAGTCAATTAATTATTGAACTAATTATATTTTTTTATTTGTTTTTTAAAGCAATGTAACAATAAAGGAATGGAGTATTTTATTGTATTAAGGGTAGGTAGGAAATTGATGAGAAGGGACAATGGGAGATATAAAATTTATGATGATGGGAGTCAGTGGATGGAGGGATAAGGAAGGGGGTGATTTATACATTTGGGGGGATTCGAGAGGGAGGAAGGATAAATATGGGAGAGAGAAATGAATAAATGGTGATTTCAGTGATTAAATGGCTAGAACTTATTGCTAATGTTATAATTTATTTCCTTGATCAAACAAACAGAGAAAAATTTTGGATTCTTGCAAATAGTTGGTCAATTGGATTACAAATTCATATCTTAACTATGAAGCCATGAGTAAGGGCATTAAAATTGATTGAATTGCTTCTTTTCTTAGTAAATTTTCTTTCAATTATTTCTATTTAATTATTATCATAGAATTAATTTTTAGTATTCTAATTTTCATCTCTTTCAACTTTATGATATGGAGTGTATGTTAATATTACTTGGAGGACTTATTTATGAAAGGATTATAAAATCATATCTATGTCTATTAATCACTTTACAAGTTATCCTAGAGAGAAAATCCCCTTTAAGTAGTTAGGTTAATTTTTTTGATTAGTTTAAGTCTAAAATATTAGAAAAAGAAAAGAGAAATAAAGGAATTTTTAAATCCCATCAAATGATTTCCCAACCATTAACTCAGACGATTATTCCCTACCAAACAAGGAGGAGTCTAATTGGGCCTTGAACTTGGGTTTAATCCCTATTATTGAGCATTACGAATCCAACCCCATAAACAAAATTGGTGCTAGAAGGAGGGCTTGTGTATGGAAATCCATACAAACAACCCATATTCGTTAATACCCAATCGAAAAATTCAAAATTTTGATATCTTACCACCTCAAGATTTTGGTGAAAATGGAATATATACTAAGTAAATCATGTACCTAGTATAAAAAGAGGAGGTGAACAGATTCATACACATCACTTTAGCCTACACTAAGAAAATTGGTGCATTCTCGATATCTCTATTGCTTAGTCTTTGAATAAACACTACCAAAACCATAGTTTCTACTCTTGAGCATACTTTGGTCCATATGGTGTATGAATTCGTGGAACTGTCTCTATGAGAAATCAATCAAACTTTTATTTTGATTTCATCAAACCCGAACACTCTTGCTCCAACCCCACCTGAGAGTATTCATTCATATTATCAATACAACTTTGATTTTGATTTTGATAGGTAAGAACTTGAATATCTAATGGGCGACAATCAAAATGTAAATCAAACCTAGTTGGCTTTTGATGCTTTGTCCTTACCACACCCCCTTCACAATTTATCTACACACCCATATCACTTATTACTTGAATATGACCCTAAATTCATTGTCCTCCCTGAGGATCATGTTAAAAGGATGATCTTTTCCATTATATTGATGAATGTGCAATGCAAAGACACAATCTGATAATTATTTCCTTATACATTTTATAATTCCATATCAACTTGGTATTTGAATCCTCCCATAGGGTCAATAACTAACTGGGTATATTTTCAGAAAGCTTTCATATATAAATTTGGTGAAGAAATGATTATGGGATCCTTGATGGAAGAAATATTATCTTTAGTAATGGGCCCCTAGGAGAATATTGTATATTTTAATAAAATATTCACAACTATCTTGAATCAGTTCTAACAAGGTATTGCTCTGGACGAAGGGATTTAAATCAAAGTATATTCCAATGATATTTTGGCACCAATATCGATGTTCATTAAAAGGGTTGGAAATAATACCTTGGCATTAACTTTTGAAGAAGCCAGAAAAATAAAATTTGAGATGGGAGGATGTAAAGAAGGAAAAACCACTTTTGGGAAGAAAGAGGTAACTTGACCCAAAAGGAATCTCATTTTGACTATGAATCCAATAAAACAACTTGTAGATAGTAAAGAAAAGGAGTCCATGGATATGGAAACCATGTAGAGGATGATTTAAAAACTGTCAAGTGAAATAATTGACATCAATAGGAACTCGGGTGAAGGGAGCTTAAATCAGAGACCTAACAAACCTTTTTTCAAAATATCGTTTCCACAAATTCTATTGAACCTCCCCCAACAAATCAAAACTTAGATATAGAGGAAGTAGCTATGGGTAATTATTGAAAATATCATCAAGAAACCCATTTAGATAAAACATGCACACAATGGATAAATTCCACAAATTTGGTTGTCAATAGGTTGCTTGATGGGTATGCTCGAGTTGAAGAAGTTGGTGACCATCCAAAAAAACCACATGATGAAGAATATTCACAACATACAATTGAGACAATTATGGTTCTATGGAATGTACTACCTGGGATAAATATAATAGAAGAGGATGAAGTAATGACATAAATCTTGGTAGTGTAAACAAGGAGTAAGGGAACCCTCATTCAACATCAATTGACTAAACCTAAAACAATCAAGAAGACCTCTTGGAATCCTAACCCTAATAAAATAACAACATCTGTATTCATTGATTTACCGAACATATATGGTATAAGGTTGGAAACCATGGAGTACAACATTGTTGAGGATCTCAAGAAAATCGAAGAAAACATTTCTATCTTAGAATTGTGAAATATTTCATGGAAGTGCAAGATCTTATTAAATGCTTTAAAATATGATAAATCACCACTCCCTAGCCTTTCTAAACTCACAAGAAAAATAATTGATAACAATGTATAAAAAGTAGTGGTCACTGCATCAGCTACTGAAAGAAAATCTAAATATTTGACCCCCCGGTTTTGTTGACTTTTGAACCAACCAAAATGTTCATAATTGTTTGGTTAACTCAGGAGATTCATCAAATATCATGCTATAATCAGTATGTAAAAAACTGAATGTAATCCCAACCAAGTTCTCTACACACATAATACAATTGAATAAATATGAGGTAAAATTGATTGGTGAGTTAAAATATGTCCCGATTAGAGTATCTTCCAATCATAAATTCCATCATGTTATTCATATAAGAGTGGTCAATATCCTAGAATAAAATGGTTTACTTAGTTGATATTTGTCGTAGAAGTTGGAAAGTTATTTTACATATGAATTTCCTCATCTTTGGCTCCCTTGGAATGGTCAATTTAACATGATTAGAATCGACTAGGAGAGATTCATGAGGCATACGATGATTGAACTTGAGGCGATAAATGAACTAGCATATTTAGAACGTCCCATATTTGGAAAATTATGCATCAGATTCTTATTTCAATAATTTCATCGCTCACAATTATAAAATACCTAAAACACAAAGGTTCAAAATAACTTTACATGTTGAAATTCCTCTTGCAGGATAATATTTCACCAATGTTGTGTCTAATAAATATATTGTTGCAAACATGAAAGAAAAAGGCACAAAAAGTTTTGATAAGAAAAAAATTGAGTTGGAATATAGATTGGATTTGTGGAATCTATTTTTTGATGGGTCTAAGTCTCTATAAGGAGTTGGGGATGGGTGTATGATAATAGATCCAAAAGGGAAACTCAATTTTCTATATTCAAGGTTAGAATTTGAATGTATGAATAACCCTTCCAAAAGGAAAACACACTTTTCTATATTCAAGTTCTGAAGAAAGCCATCAATCTTAATATTGTGAAGATTAAAGTCTTTGGTGATTTTGATATTGTAGTAAGACATATTAAGAATACTATTCATTGTAATCCTTTACATCTAAGAAATTATTAGCACGAAATCCATAGACTAATTGATCATTTTTTATCATTCAACATTACTATTGTTCCTAGATATAAAAACAAGGTCGTGGATTCACTATGTACCACCACTTCTATATTATCCCCACTAGAATATTTTGAAGTCTCCATATTCTCTATTGAATTGTTATATTGTCCATTTGTACTCAATCATTTTATGAGCTAGAGTGTTTTTGAAGGAGAAAAATAGATCCTCAAATTCCTCACCAATGAGGAAACATTTAAGGACCTTTCAGTAGATGATGATGACTTTTAGGCAACTTTGAAAGAGGGAAGTCTAAAATAAGAAATTACAAAGATGCATACCATGCCTAAGGGAATGGTAAATCTAGAAAAAATATTTTACCTACATAGTAATTAAAGGGATCACCAAATGTTAAAAACAAAAGTTCAAGTTTAGGAAATGATATTATCAATTTGGGCACCATAGAAGATCCGAAAAATATCAATTTAGGGAGATGATGCTATGATAAGAGAAAACAACACATATCAAATTGTTTAAATCATATAAATATGTGTTTTATTGCTCATATGACAATATTAAGACTTATGGAATACAAATAATTCAACACATGATCCCGATGAAAAATGAAACTAAGCCTTTTCAACAGAAGTTATGGTGAGTTCACCCATCCCTTGAGGCTCAGATCCAAAGGTAATTAAGTAAACTATTGGATGCTAGGATTATTTTCTAGGTTATACATTCTACTTTTGTTTCTAACCTCATTCCTATAGTAAATAAAAATGGAGAACTCTGATTGTGTGTTGATTTAAAGAATTTGAGCAAAGCCTCACAAAAGGATAACTATCTAGTCCCACCTATGGAACAACTTTTGCAGACCATATCTAAGTCTGATATGTTTTCACTCTTGGACATGTTCTATAGATATAACCATATTATGGTAGTTGAGCAATATAGGCTCAAAAACATATTTCACACTAAATGGGGAACCTTCGCTTATAAATGAATTCCTTTCTTCTTCATAAATGCAGGGGATACCTTTCAATGAGCAATGGATGTCACATTTGGATGAATCATTAATAAAAGTGTTGTTGTTCATATGTATGATGTCATTGTTTATTAAAAAAACATAGTTGATCATGTCACTCATATTACTTATATCCTCTAAAGATGTATGAAATGTGGAATTTCCCTCAACCCGAAGAAAATGAATTTTGGAGTTAGTAAGGGGATATTATTGTGTCAAATTATACCTAAGGAAAGAATTACCATAGACCTTGAATGGGTAAATGTTGTAGGGGCTATTCGATTCTGTCAACTATAACTAATGGTCGACTAAGAACTAGTCGATCGACCGATGCAGTTAGAAGTAGAGGTCAGTCATAGTATCTGTTAACCAACTGAATCAGACAATTAAGTAGTTAGAACTACCCGAAAGAGGTATAAATAGACAAACACATGAAGGCTCAAATAGATTCATGTGAGAGGTTGTATAAAATTATGTTGTAATGTTATATCATATAATAAAGAATTGTTCCTTGGGATTTCATTACTTGTGTAGTCTTTATCTATGATTATTGTGTGCATGTATCTCTATGATGTATATGTAAGGATCTACTGGCAAATCTTCCCACTTTTCCCTAGATTCTAACATTGGTTCTATTTTCGGTAGTACTGGACTTGGGCATGTAGAAATTTACATAAATGCTAACTCTATAAGATATACACGATTTGTGGGAGCACAGAATTAAGAACTACATAAGAAACTACACAAGAAGTAATAATCTCTCACTAGACGAAGCACGGTCATGATTGTTTTCAGAAACACATGAAATATCCTTTGAAGCTATCCTAGAAGCATTATTTCAACACATTAACAAATCAGGTAATGCATAATCTGACACCCGATGAGAATTTAGGCATAAAATCATCGAATGGAGGAAGAATAAATTTGCATGACTGAATTGAAATAATTATTGAAGATTATATTTCAGAACAAGCCATTGGATATCAGACGTCTCTCGATAGAATAAAAGAAAAATTTTACACCGAATTGCATGATGGATTTTTCTACACGGTTCTGACACTTCTTCATAAATTTCTCCTCGACAAGGGAGTCAGTGACATCGTCAAATACCAACCAAGACTAGGTATTTCATTACCAATTAGTAACTTCCAAGAAAGAGACGAAAAGTGAGAAGCATTTCTTGATGTAAAGTGCAAAGATACAAGAGAATCCTAGGACTACTTCCTAAAGACATAAACATGGCTAACACTACCGACGTAGAGTAAGTCGGGTCGGCAATGGGGGCTCGGTCAAAATTGTGAAATGACATAAAAAAAACATACTTGAAGTAGTGTTTCAAAAGCCTAAATGTTGTCAAGAGGGAAGAAATCCGATAAGCAATCCTTGGATATCCAGAAATTATAGCGGGATAAAAGGAAACAGAAAAGAGAAGAACTTCATAGCCAATGGAAAAATAAAAATTTGAATATAAATATGTTCAGGGAGGGTCAACCTGATAGAGCATGTGAGTAGTCTGATTCAGACATAGATCGACCATAGTTGGAAATAGCAACAACCTCGGCAACACCCAAAAAATGTAGTGACACATAGTTGAGCATTCATCAACCATATGATGAAACATAAAGTATGGACTACGAATAATTTGGACCAACTTTACACACTTCTTCTGCACTAGAAACCAACCCATGGATAAGAGAATTTCTACAACAGAGACTGCAGATCGATGACCAATGTGAAATATTATGGTACATAAGGGATGACGAGGGAACCTACGAGATGCATTGTTTGTTGATCCAAAGTGAAATGAAGTTGAAAATATTATTATCCAAATTAAGGATCTCAGCAAATCGACCCTCCTACCAAATCTAATCGCAAGAGAAGAAATTAATTATAGTTGGGAAGTGATGCAACCTTTGGAATGATGGTTAGTTGAATATAAATATCAAGCTCTCAAAATGAGGATGCATTTTCTATACTTAAGAAGAAACTTTTTTCCTTGAGTACCATCCAAGACCAGACGCAAATAAAACCTACCAGAGGATTCGATAGCTCAGTTGAAAGTAATTGTAGCTCAAGTACCAAGAAAATCGAGCATTCCTAAAAAGAAATTCAAAATGGGATTTAACTACATCCCAATTTATGAAGGAGAGGAGGACCCAAAATGCCATTGGTTCGTGTGTGAAATTTTTTGGGATGCGACTGATATTACAGAAGACGATAAGCAAATGGCACAATTCAAAGCCACTCTATGGCACCGTGCCTTAACATGGTTCATGAATTATATGAAAAATCAAACTTGCTCAAAAATAGAAATACATAATAACTTATTAACATTCTTTAAAATTCAGGATGTCACACATCTGGTGGCCCAAAAACTAAAATAAATAAAACAAAGACTAGGTGAGTCAGTAAGATAATATGATAAGAGATTCAAAAACATATTAAGCCAAATTATGACAACAATCGATCATAATTTGTTGGTCCAGTGGTATCTAGTCGGGCTACTGCCAAGAATCAATTCTCCACTACGCTTATATGAGATAACCTATTGTGAAGATGCACTATAGAAAGCACAACGAGTCGAGTTAGATGATGATGGCCCATCGAATTCCTCGATGACTGAGAGACTTAAGGAGAAAATAGAACATTTACAACAAACAATAAAAAATCTATCTATACAACCAAATGAAGTATGGCGCCCTACATGCCTTGTGGAAGGACATACAAAGGATAATTGTCCCCTTAATGAGCACACATAAACAACAGACATCCACTAAATACAAGCTCAAAAATATTGTAACATATATGAATGCCTAATTGATCATAGTGTACAAGATTGTCCACACAATCTAAAAACCACAAAATGGTTTCATATCTATGAGGCTTCTGATCATCAAACACCAGAATGCCATTTAAAAACCCAGAATCAGAATAATATACAAACAGTCTACCACACATAAAACACCAATCAAGCAAACAACTATGGTCGAAGAGATGACTACTACGGTCATGGTCAAGGTCGAGGACGCTGACTTGGATTCGGTGGTCGAGGTTGAGATTGTGAATGACCATATTGTTTCATTTGCTGGAAAGATGATCATATCAACCCATATTTCCCTATAAAATATAGAATTGATCTGAAATGTTGCAATATATGCGGCATTGGAGATCACTCTTTAGAAGAATGCCCGATAGTACTCGAAAAAAACATACCAAGAAAAAATGTGAATCTACTACATGCATTATCTAAGGAGGAGGTGATGAACTTAAAAAAACTTACATATTGTTACAAGGTCGGGTGCAGGACGAGATATTCACACTCCACCAAAAAATTACCAAAGAAATAAAGCTAGTATCTTCCCAAACCTAGACAAAGAAGAGAAATTCATGAGAGAAGCTCTTAATTTCTTCCAGAACTCCACAAAAGATAAAAAAAACTTGAGAAGTAGAAATTAAGACACCATCCAAGAATTTTTGTAGCTCTTCAAATAAAGAAACTCAATAGGTAGACTATTGGACCTACTCAACATATTATGTGAATACAAAGATGGTCAGATACCGAACAAGGATGCAAATCACCTCTCGTATAAAAATAAATATTATGATCCACGAGTCGACTTGGAGATTGAGAGAATGTTGTTCAATCAAGTGGTCATTGATTTTGGATCTCAAGTAAAGATTTTTCCATGAGAAGCATGGATATGAATGGGTCGACCCAGTCTAGTGCCCACACTGAACTATCTCAAATCAGTTGATCAAAGATTAATAGAACCAATTGGAATATTGAGAAATGTAGACACTCAAATTCTCAAAATCGATTTCGGTCAAATTCTAAGTAATCAACCTTGTCAAAGGAATGCCATGATATGCAACTCTTGTTGGTCATCCTTGGGTTTGATGAATGAAAGAAATTGTCTCCCTTGAAAGAGATAGAATTAAATTGAAAGGGAGTGGGAGAAAAATAATCATTCCCCTGGATCCAAAGGAAGGAAAACCATGGATGGAGTCGTGGGATGAAGATCAATGATCCAAAATGGATCCAGGAAGGCCTAAAAATAAAATTTATTAGAATCAGAATAAAACATTTCCATTGCGTTGGGCTCATTGTGTTGATTCCGACCATATAATGTTTTCCAAAAATGGACACCGTATGAGAAAGTTATCGTGTTCTGATCGATTTCCCAAACATGGAAAAAAATTCCACTGGTCAAAGTCAATAGGTTGTACTACTGACGTCAGAAATACATCAACATGATGCCATGATGACATCATCAGGGACACATGGAAACATGAGGAGGTGACACGTGTCACTCATTTTTTTCATTTTCAGGGGCTTATGTGGACCAATCTAAAATCGACACCAGGGATGATTTTAAGGATGGAAATTTATTTTAAAATGTAGAAACCTTGGCGAATCTTACTAATCCTGCATATGCCAACTATAAATGATTGGCAATATTTTTGTAAAAATATTCAAATTTCTAAAGATTTTATATAGTTTTTATAAAATTTTGGCGATTTTTAAGGTAAAATAATTTTATCCTATATAATTTGGGCGAATCATTTTTAAAATAGCGAATCTCATTTTTGGAAAAAACATGAAGAAATAGCCCATGAGCGAAATTTAGCCCCTAAAATCATCCCTGATCGACACGTGGCACTGTACGGACATGACACGTGGCTGTATGAAATGCTAAAGTGGCCCAATTGTGGGCCAACACATGGCATTATGGATGACAAGTGGTAGTATGGATGAGGACATGGCAGGGTGACTAGGTAGTACGGATGTTGATGTGACTGTTGACTAGGCAACTGACTTGGTTGTACGGTTGGTGATGTGGTCGGCTCAGGGTATGACACATGGTTGTACGACAATGTCATGGAAGGCTGATAGGATGATGACGTGGTGTTGATTGTGTGTTGAATGTGTCAGTGACTGGAATGTACAGTCCAATCATAAGGTGACATGTGGCCCAATTAGAGGGCTCCACGTGGCATCCCAGATTTATCTAATGTTGACTGTGTAAAACATTTGTTCTGCCTCTGGAGGATTCGAACCTCTGACCTCCGGGTGAGGCAAAAGACTACAACAAGAGCATTAACCAACCGAGCTATGCATGGTTCATGTCAACCATATGGCACATATTTGTTTTAAAGTGAATATTGGTGTAGATTTTGGGATAAGCTTGGTCGGTGGGGGCTATCTTGACTGACCGGGGGCTATATACCAGTAGCCAATACCGGAAGGAGGGGGCGTGGAGAGTTTAAGACCCGGACGTGTGGAGCCATGTGACCTAGCACTAGATGATTAGGGGTTGGATTGGAGGGTTAAGGACAAGCTCCTAGCCCACGGCCATATGGAAGCACCCATATGACCAGGGGCCCGAAATAAAGGGGTTGTGCCCAATATTTACTAGTAATTTTTGGGTTTTAAACTATATTATATCAATTTTGGGGGATTTTTATGTTGATTTTGGGAGATGTTTGCCCAAAACTGAGGATCTTAAGCCCTTTTTGAGGCCATATCGTGGGATGAAGTTGGGAGGAGAACACCAACTCAACATATATATAATTCAAAGGTTTTTGATAGTCCAACAGGTTCTTATTAGTATAACGATGATGATTTTGTGAAGCTTGAAGCCATTTTTATGCAGGGAAGCCATTGAGGAAGTGAACTTTGGAGGCCAACTCCAGGAGCTATGCTCAACCTTTTTCAGTGCCGTCAGTTGTTTTGGATTCTTGAGGTCGAGGAGAACACATCAAAACTAGCTTGTAATCCTTTTGATGCATTTAGTATGTACTTTTGAAGAATTGAAGATAAATAAGAAAGACTCCCACACTAAGACAAAGGCCCGACGACGTAGGAAATTTTGCCAAACTTCGTTAACAACCTTGTTGTTATGGTTTTATGTTCTTTATTCTTATATTCGGATATTCATTATCTATGATGATTGCAATATTATTTCATTCAGTTATTCTTATTTTCTTAATTTTCTAAGTGGTAATTGAACACATGCTTAAAACTAAACCAAGTCTTTAAAGATCATTTTCGGATCAAGTGGTATTAGAGCAGGTTGACATTTGCTTGTTTGAGTTTGCATGATTACCAGGGAAAATCTAAGTCATGGTGAAGGAGAACTTGTAGAAGTAGATCCAAATATTGGATCAAGAAAGAGGGCTTCTCAATGTGAGAAGATGGCATCAAAAGAAGGAATGTCTCAGAACGAGATAGAGTTGCAAAATACTTTATTCGCCATGTCTAATATGGTAAAGGTATTATATGAGGATTACTTGGAATGGAAGAGACCTTTCCAAGGGGAATTTAAAAAAAAATACCAAAGTGAAGAAGGAGAGGATCCTCCTAAACCTCCTCCTTCACCTCCTTCTTGTTCAAGCACAAGTGCAACTTCTACCACAAGAAAACATTCCCATAAACATAAAAATTGTTGGCATGATTTACAGGAAAGTGTGTGCTTTTCATTGATGGAAAGAACAACAATGACGATGGCATGATTACAGGCAAAGTGTGCATAAGGAATCAAATATTAGAAGAGATGGCACGATAAAACTCAGATCATATCAAGACTGACGGATCTGCAAGCCAGATCTACGGTAGGGATGAAATGTGGGGAGAGAAAGATGAATTAAAATTCTCACCATTTACAATCCCACAATCTATATATATCGTCAGATGTCATAGCTTCAGATATCTACAACTGCGGTTGATCCAAAAAACAATGAGTTTAAGTAATATTAAATCATGATCATCAGATGCGCAATCGGGAAATCCATGACAGGGATGAATTGCGGATATTTAAAGGAGAATTAAACACCGCGCTTGTTCCAATCCCGCAATTATTCAGGAGCATTCGATCTTATATATTTGAATATCGACGATTGTGGTTGACTCACCAACAATGCACAAATTCAAATTGCGGAGTTTGGGTGTCCATTTAAATCACTCACAAGTTGTGGCTCCGCAATCATCATCGACCGTTGATCTTCTTCGAGTGTCCTCACAACTGTTGGATCATTTTTTAGTGGAAGGATAGGATAAGAATGGAAAAATGATTGAAAATTCGATTATGTGAATTCTAGTTAACCGTCAGATCACTTTCGAGTGGAAGGACAAGATAAGCCAACAAAGACGCATCGCAGAAAGATCGAGTTGTCAATCTAAGTTCATGATCGACAAGAAATTGGCTCGTGCCATGTTAATAAGTGACGTAAGCAATTTGCGTCACTCTGGGAGAATTTCTTCAGGAGTTTCACCACCAAGAAATGTCAAAAGTCTTGAAGTCCTGAAGGACGATGGTCCGAAGTCACTCTCAGTCGTCGATCTAAGATCCATCAGGATTTAGGACAACCGTTAGATCCAAGAGAAGAAAATGCACCACATGAGGATCCATGTTAGCAAGGACACGTGGCACAATCAGACAATGAAAAGTGTCAAGTTGATTCAGAATTTTAGGTACGTGGAAATCACAAATCTGAGTGACATGTGGAAACTACTAGGCTCATGACATGTCATATACTGACGTAAGTAAGTGACATCACTCTAAAGGAAAAAATGGGTTTGAGATTTGAAATCTCTGAAGTCCAGAGACCCAAAATAGATCTCGATCGTTGATCCAGACATGCATCAGTGAATTGACAACTTCGGAAGATTGATGTATGGATAAAAGAATGTGTTGAGATTTGAAATCTCTGAAGTCCAGAAACCCATAGGAGATATCAACCGTTGATCTAATGTCGGGTGCAATATCAACCATTGATCAAGATACAATGGAAGGATAGCATAAGTGTAATAGTGAAAGATCTGGAGTAAAATGTCTCCATCCATATAAACGGTTGATTAAGTCCTAGTCGTCAAATTAAGCCTTGTAAGAATCAAATATGATGATTGATCTGTTTCCATGAAATGAATGTAAATCGTCCGATCTGTTCGGGAATTTTTATTTGAAAGTTTTGAAAGGTTTGAAACCGAAAAGTTCTGAAGGGAAAAGTGTCAAAGTTACGACAATCGTCCATTTAAGGAGAATGAATCATGGTCGTTGAATTGATAAGCACTCATTAATCCTGGGCGTACGGTTATCGCCAGTGATCATGTGAAGGAAGGGACTTAGAAGCCAAAGAAGCCACAATTGTCTGGTTGTAACTGACAGAGTAGATTAAGAGTTTCAACTACCATAGAAGATAAGGAATCTCAGCATAACACCCACTGATGATGAAGACATTGAGCTAACCACCAGGGATTATGAAGAGTTTCCATGATGATCAGGTAGAGGACTCGACGTGAGAAAAATATGCAAAACTAAGAAGTGAGGTGATTCTGCTAGTTAGTTATGCAGTTGTGAGGAAGAGATGTAGTGAACAACCTTTAGGGAAGAATAGTGACACAGTGAAGAGTATGCAGAGGCATAGTGCATAGAATGTAGATGGGGCACATAGTATAAAATGAAGAAGAACAAAAAGTGCAGGGCATGTGAGCAGAAAGAAACTGATGCAGGAAGAACAAAGAATTGTAGCAGAACAATGATGAGACTGGTAAGCCATTAATAAATGTTGTATCACTGTGATAAATTTAAGAAAGAAAATATTTATATTTCAGGGTGGTAGGGAGGTGTTAGAGAGGACTGGTGTCCTCAAATTTTCAAGTGGGTGCTTGAACATAGGGAGTTGTAGCTTCCATCTGGTTGCAACCAGAAAAACCAGGGTGGCAGGTTGGTGCAAGGGAGAACTATTGTTCTCTGTTATACAGGTTGGTGCCTGTGTGACTGGAATTTGGTGCTTCCATCTAGTTGGTGTTGGAACACTCAGGGAGTTGGTTCTTCCTTCTAGTGAGTGCTAGAGAAACTAGAGAGTTGGTTCTCTCAGCAAGTTGTTTCTTGTAAAATAGAGGTTGTAGCCTCAAGAGGAGTTGGAGCTCATAAGAATGATAATGTATAGAAAATAAAGATTACTTATCATATCAAGAAGAAGAGGTTTTTCCCTTTATGGGTTTCCTTAGGAAATATCTATCTCTGTATATTTCATGTGTGTGATTGATGTTGAATATTCTATTTCTTACTTCCCTGCTTTATTGCGATCATCATTGAGTGTTCTATAAAGAGTTAAAAATGGGCATAATTTTTTAAGCATAGTAACAACTAATTCAACCCCCCCCCTCTTAGTTGTCCAACAAAAATGATATTCCTTTACTTAAGCTTGATGTGAAATTCAAATTGCCCATGTATGATGGTGAAGTCAATGATAAAAGGCTTGTTAACTGGGTCAGACAGATGAAAGTTTATTGCAATGTGCAACAAATCAAAGATGAGGCAACCCAAATCAAATTGGCATCGCTTCATCTTGCAGGAACAACACACATCTGGTGGCAGAGTAAGTTACAACATGGTACTCAACAAGTTGGTAATGTATTTCCATCATGGAAAGATTTTGTTTTTTCACTTAGAAAGAAGATTTATCTTTTGGGTTACAAAGAAAAGGCTTTAATTGAATGGAAAAGTCTTAAACTAAGAAAAGGAAAAATAGTGCAAGAATACATGGATGAATTTCGTAAGATGGCATTAATGTTAAATATTCCATTATATAAACAAGAAAATATTATGAAGTATATAGGAGGTTTACCTACACATATTCGTAACATTGTATTTATGTTTGGACCCACTAATATTGATGAGGCTTTTGTTCAAGAAGCATACATTAAAGCATGGAAAACAAGAGTTGGTGTATCAGGGGAATCGTCTTCAAGGAACGAAGAAAAAAGAAAGGGGAATGGAAAGAAAAAAATTTCGTGACAAGGAAGGAAGAGAATTTCTCTTGCAAGCATTGTAAGAAAGAAGGGAATGATGATGACCATTGTTGGTAATTTCATCTAGAGAAGAGACCGAAATGGTTGAAAGAGAGGAAAGGGAGGAAAACAGTTACAATAGAAACACTACCAACAGACTTGGGATATGATTCATGTGATGAGATTGAAATCACAACAGTTGGCTTGACAGGTAAAATTGGTGATGGATATGATTCTAGAAGTAAATTGTTTCATATAAGGGTGATAATGAAACATACTAAGATTGATACATTGATAGATATTGGATCTCAATCTAACTTGATTTCATAGGAATTGGTTAAAAAATTGGGATTGACAACTAAGCTACATCATAAACCTTACTCACTTAAATGGATAAGAAACAATCATAAATTTCACATAACAAAGAAAAGCACTTTAAAGTTTGCAATTTCATCAAAGTTTGTGGATGAGGTAACATGTGATGTGGTGCCACTAAATGAATGTGGAATGGTATTAGGCAGCCCTTATTTGTATGATCAAAAAGAAATCTTCTACATGGAACATAATAAATATCACTTAACTAAAGAAGGAAATGAATATGTTGTACATGCTCATCACTTAAAAACAAATCAATCTCTTCAAACAATGGAACAATTAAGGAAGGCAAATTATGCAAGAAACACACCTATAATTGTGCCAAGTAAAGAAATTGACCTTAAGCATGAACATGAGATGGTTGTAGAATGGAAATTAAATCATACTTTGCTTCAAGATAAGCTAATGTCATGCAAGCACATCAAACATGTTAGTTCATTTGCAGTCATATTTATGATGTTATCGATGTACAGGACACCTGCCTTGGGAAACATGTCATGTATTTAGGTGTTTTTTCGGCACATGGTTTTTGCCGATGGTTTTTCTATTTCTAGTTAAGGGATTAGGGTTTTGGACTAATCTAGGTCATTGGGTTAGGGTTTTGGATGTCGTTGGCTCCTATATGTATTTTTTATTGTGAACATTGTAACATGATGAATGAATATAGAATATGTCGGTTTTCTTGGTTTGGGTTTCCAGGTGAAAAATCTTTGTGTAATGTTTGTATTTTCCATTGTATATTTTCTGTTCTTTTTCTGAATATATGTTTGTAGTGGATATTGTACAAGGTTAGAATTTACAGTGTCTACCTACATTTCCTCTTCATAACATTTTGGTTCACCATAATCAATCAACAATAAATAATACAAAGAAGGAGAGTATCGTTCGGGGGGTCTACTTAACCTAGTAGATATTCTAACAACACTTGTAGGATTTTGAGGTACCTGTTGATCCAATTGTTGTACATTTTTATTTTCAGGTACCTTTGGAGTTTCTTTTTCATTGATCTCATCAAGCGCTTTGTATTCTAGTTTTTATTTTTCCGGTTTATTTCCATGCAACTGATCTTTGTACATGACCTTCTCATTGAATATGACATCTATACTCCTAATGATTTTTTTATTTTCATAATCCCATAAGAAATAACCAAAATCATTAACACCATATCCAATAAATGTACACTTCTTGTATTTTTCCTCAATATTTTTTCTATTTTATTTATCAATATGGACAAATGATTCACAACTGAAAGTCTTCAAAAAATAATAGTTTACCTTTTTACTTGTCCATGCCTACTCTAGAATTATACCATCCAAAGATCTTGAAGGTCCTCTGTTTATTAAGTAAAAAACAGTATCTACAACATCCACCCAAAACTGTAAGGGAAAGCCAACATGCAATCTCATACTCCTTGCACGCTCCATGATTGTCCCGTTCATCCTTTCTGACACACCATTTTATTATGGTGTTCTTGGAACTATCTTATCTCTATGAATCCTATGGTATGAATAGTAATAATCAAACTCCTTGTGTTACACATAAAAAATACTCACTTTGATAGTGTCGAAAGTGTCGTCATTATAAAGGTCGCAAGTGTCTCATTTTGCTCACAAGGTCGCAAGTGTCGCAAGAGTTGCATGTTGCTCACAAGTGTCGCAAGTATCAAGGAAAGCATGCTGTCATGATTCCTATGTCGTGCCTATAACGACATGAGGAAGACAATTGAAACACATCAAACATTTGATTTGGAAGAGGAGAAATGAGTCAGCAGGCTTGCAAACCTTTTGCCATCTGAAAGCGCCTCAAAAACTAGCTTTTGAAAGAGAGCACTCCCCTATACCTCTTCTGGGAGCGTCGACGCTCCCCCTTACACTGTTTGGGAGCGTTATAAAGCTCCTCTGGCCCTTTTGAGGGAGCACTATGGATTTTGAAAGCGTTGGCACCCCCCTAAAGCCTACTAGGGAGCGCTACAATGCTATAATGGTCATTTTGAGGGAGCGCAACCTATTCTGGGCAGTAGTTAAGTTTTTGAGATGAATGGGGGAAGCATCTTTTCATTCTTGGAAGGAAGTTGGATTCGAATCCCTAGTCCAGCCATGATCTTAGGGAAGATCCTCAACTGAAGGAGACAAATCCTCAACTTCCCCAAGGATATCTCAAGTGGTTAAAGCCTCTCCAAGGCTATATAAGCAAGCTTTCTAATGGTGAAAGGGGACTGGAAAAAAGGAGAATCACACCAAACTTATGATCTCATAAGTGGTGTTGGAACATAGATATTTTGGAAGCAAGAGACCTATGATCTCATAGGGAGCAATTGGTGGAGCTATCATCAGTCAGATCATGGATCTTTTGAGCAAGGGGTAGACAAGGAGGACTTGGCAGAGCTGTTGCAATTCATCTATGGCTGTAAGCAATGTTTTGTCATCATTAATATAATTTGCTTGGCATGTTTCTTTCTAGTTCCGGTCTGATTTTACATGAACTTATAATTGATAGATAGATCTGTTTTCAAGCTAATATCAATAGAGTAGGAAGCGGTCGTACTTTGTTTGTCTATAGGGCTCATCGAGGAGCGGAAGATTGGAGCTCAACTCGGAGCGTGTAGGGACAAACATCAATTAAAAGGTACTTCTGTTCTCCTTCCTCCTCATGCATTAGTTTGTATATATTTGAAAGGAAGTCAGTGTCCACGTTAAGCACTTTCTGTATTAGAGTTAGGGTCTATCTCTTTGAGGAAATTTGCTTGTCCACAGGGAGATTTTTGTACAACAGAAACTGGCGACTCCACTGGGGAATCGAATAAAAAATTTTGGTTTTGTCTTTCCTCGTAGACATTGTATTACCTGATAGTTTTCAGACCTTGTTCACCCCATTTATCTAATTGCACCTGCTGATTGACTCTTCACCCCATCACACTCAACTTAATTGAAAATTTCCATTCAAATTTTGGACTTTTGGACTTTTTTTTGAGCTTTAGGACTCCAGCACTCCTCTCCCTTGTTAGCAGAGCACCAACACTCCCTTAAGCTGTTGAAAAGAGCATTATAACTCTCTGGTGGCCCTTATACCAGAGCACCAGCCCTTTTTTGCCCAAAACCTCTTTAAAAATTGCAATTTTTGGAGGTCCAGACCCTGTTTCTTCACTTGCTGAGCTGTTTTGAGATTCAATCATTCTTCCTTTGACCTTTGACATGCTTCCTCCTGAGAAGTAAACACCTTATCATTCATCTTTTATGCCCTTCTTCATTCTTTTTGAGTTTTTGCTGTTGAGAGCTTGAAATCAATCCCTTGCTTTCTTCTCTCCTATCCGACTGAGTGAGAACTCTAGTGAAGGACATTTGAAGTCTGTAACTCTTCTCATTTGGTTCTTTAAGGTCATCTGATCCAATCTCTTTCTCCTTCCTTTTGCGTTTTTGATTTTCTTTCTCTTGTTTGATTGCAAAAGGGTGCGTTGTTTGTGTGAAATCTACATATTCTTGTTTGAATCTCCTTGATTTGAAAGAGTAGTTGGCAAGAGAAATTTTGCATTGAATTGATTATCATTCACATGAAAATGACAAAAGTACATATTAATGATTAGTTTGCATATTAGTTTGCATTTCTAAAATGTTGTAGCATCATATTGGATTTGATTGAGAACAAAATTGATTGAGGGCATTCCTTATCAAGTGTTTGATAGTGAAAATGACTCTTCCTCTTTCCCTTAAATAGGTATTCATTGAAAATAAATGATTGCTTATCATATTTTGTGCATATTTTTGGGAATTGAGTCATCATTCCATCAGTTTCACTTTTGTACACCCTCTGAGTAAACAACAACCATTAAAATCAACGCTTAACTAAAATTTATTAGACTTTTTACATCTTTGTTAGCAAACCTACATTAGTTTAAGGTGTAAGGATTTGGAATAGGTTGAAAGGATAACTTTCCAAAGATATCAAACAAACTTAGTATCTTGCGGGAGGGATAGTCAAATCCAATTATCGTATTAGTCTGCCTGGGATCCCCCTCTCACACAGGGGTTACGCACGAGGTCACATTCGGGTGAGTTACGGAGATTATCCCTCCGTGGCCCAATTGTTTGTAGTGGTCAGATCGTATATTGGGGATCATTGGAAGCTATACCCACAATGTTGAGTGGAATCCTTTCAAGTTGATTTAGGACTTGTTATCCTACCCATATGTTTCGATTGGACTGTCAACTGTACTCACCCAGGGGCTGACTACGAGTTGGTGACCTTAGTAGCCATAATATTTAGGGTCTTACACAAGGTGATGATGAAGGGAAGTCTCACTGTACCTGGAACAGACGTTGGTCAAACTCACTCAGGCTCCTTGGAGGTTAAATCCACAATTACTGCGTGGAATCTTGCACCAAGGCGTAAGTCCGTTAAGCAGGTCGCCAACGTAACTGATCCACCCGCTCTATCCCCACCCCTTCCTATTTTGATCTCGCAACATTGGACTTCATCACCAACTAGTGGTTTCATCGTAGGAAGGTTTGTTTGATTGTTTTCTTCTTAGATTCTTATCATGTGTTGTTTGTTTTACTTAGTGGACCTTAGTTTGAGTCAGTGATAATGGCATCAAATCCTGGGAGTACCAATGGAGGAACCCCTTCTTCTGGGGAACCTTATACCTTTCCTTCATTTGGAAACTTTGGTCCTCCATATGTTGCCACACTGAGTCTTCCAGGACTCACTATTGGATTACCAGTTTTGTTGTTCCCCACTCCGATGATCCCGAATCCTCCCAATGTTTTAGTTGCATATAATACTTTGGATGTCAATACACCACCCACACATCAACCTCACGTCGAATTTTCACCTTCTTCTCCCATTAAGTCTCCTTCCATTTCTCCTTCTTCACCTTGAAATCTCTAAAGCAAGTAACCAGGTTGATCAGAAGAAGAAGAAACGAAAAGAGAAGAAGAAGAAGAACCCGAAAAAGACAAAGGCCCCAACAACATCAGATGTTGGCTCTATGAAACTAGTTACTGTTAATAGTACTGGGAGTGTTGATGTGGTCAACAAGATTAAAATGAAGAATCCAAAACCCAAATTCCCTTGCAGTCTTTGTAAGGGTGACCACTTTCTAAGGGATTGACCTGGTCTTACCCAGGTCTTAGAAATGTGGTCCTCCATGTCATCGGCCTCTGTCGGTCATGTCGATGATACCCCATCAACTAGTGATGTTCAGGTTGGTAAGAAGAAGAAAACTGTCAAGTTCCCTTGCATGTTGTGTAAAGGTAATCATTACTCTCACCTTTGTACTCGCATGGATGAGGCTTCTTCTCTTTTGGAAAAACTTAAACTTCCAAAAGGTTATCGTAAGATTTCCTCCAACCCATCGTTGGTTGATGGACTGGTCAAACCGGTTCCATCCCCGGTCAGTCCAGTTGATCAGGTGGTCAATCTAGTTTCCTCCTCGATTGAACCACAAACCCAAGTAGCTGATCCATTTCCGTCATTGATCAGCCCCGCTCTTCATCAAAAGAGTGACACCAAAGTGGTCGATCTGTTTTCATCCTCGGTTGATCCCACTCTCCTGTTAGAGAGTGACACCAAAGCGGTTGATCCGTTTCTACCTGTTGACCCAATTCGTCCCTTGGAGAATGAAAATCAAGTGGTTGATTTGGTTCTGCCATCGATCAATACCATTCCTCCATTGAGGAATGCTAAAGTGACTGATCCAGTCCTTTCCTCGGTCAGTCCCACTCTTCCTCTAAAGAGTACCAAAGTGGTCGATCTAGTTTCACCATCGATCGATCCCATTCCTCCGTTGAGGAATGTCAAAGTGACTGATCCATTCCCTTCCTCGGTCAGTCCCACTCTTCCTCTTAAGAGTTATAAAGTGGTCTATTCAAGTCCACCATTGGTTGATTCGATCCGATCATCGGTCGATCCTGCTCTCTCTCTAGAGAGTAAACCCGTTACTGCCCATGTTTTTCTTGTTGATACAGACTCTATCGTGCTAGGGGGCATCCCTCGTTCTCCTGTGAAACCCCCTCCAAGTAATGAGGCCATCCTTTTTGATTGGGGTGTGCTAACTAGACTTCGTCTTCCCTCCCACACTCCTTTCCAGATTATAGTACAGGTTCATGGTCAGGACATTCCTCAAACATTGATAGATGAAGGTGCGTCTGTTAGTATTCTGTCTTTTGTCACTTGGTATGCTTTGGGTTGTCCACAACTTGCACCGGTTACACATAATTTGTTATCTTTTAACAGAAGAACTAGTCAACCTTTAGGGATGCTCCCTGAGTTTCCTGTAACTTTGGGAGGGAAAACTGTCTTTATTGATGTCATGGTAGTCTGAGACCCATTCAATTTCTCTTTACTCCTTGGGCGGGATTATGTCTATGCCATGAAAGCTATTGTATCCACTCTTTTCCGTGTGATATCTTTCCCTCACGATGGAAGAATTGTGACTATTGATCAACTTTCATTCATCGGTCCCAACTGGTTTACCTCCCTAAGTGGTTCTTATATGCAGACAGTATCGCCCTCGTCGCATGTCAATTATGTGGCGTTGTGTCCCATGACCTCAACTTCCGATGATTTGGATCAAGTAGTTAACATGGTGATCTCTTCGGTAGGGTTATTGGAGCTCGATCTCCTTACCCCTATCACGACCCTCGACACGTGTTCCTTCTTGAGTGATTATCTTCCATCCAACAAAGATCTCTTGGAAGCCATGATCGAGTTTTGTCCCTTGACATGGTATCTTTCTAGAGAATTATCCTCTTGGAAGCCATGATCAAGAAGCAACCACGAGCATAGTTTCTCTTCTCTGTGGCAAGCTCATTAAAAAATGAAACAGAGGTCACGAGCATAGTTTCTCTTCTTTGTGGCAAGCTCGTTAAAAAATGAAACAGAGGCTTTGAGGATAGTTTTCTTCTCTGTAGCAAGCTCGTTAAAAAATGAAACAACAATCTGGGTATTGAACCTGGAACCTTGAGCATAGTTCTTTTCCTATGTCAAGCTCGTTAAAAAATGAAACAACCACCTCTCCCTTCAAGTTGAGTCTTTTGCTAGATCTCGTAGATGTTGAGTCGATTCTTTCGTTAGGTCTCATTTTTTAACCTTCATTTCATCCACCTGTATCCTTTTTCTCCATCTAGCACAGAAATTGGTGACAACCTCAAAGTCGGTGAATGAATTGAATCTAGGGGAGCATGTCTCCAGCCTTTGATGATCATTCTGGAGCTAAGCCACTAGCTTTCAAGCTGGGGGCATATCGAGCTTAGTCTTTGTTCTTTCTCGTGCTCGTAAATACATGAGAATGCAACCGAGTAAACTTTTATCTCTTTTTCAGACCCGTATGGATACACGAACAAACGAAAAAGGAACCCCGTGGAGTTATCTTTAAACTCTTTTCAGACTCTCTAAATATGAAAAGATTGTCGAGTGATCTTGATTCCTTTCACGCTTGTTAAAAGGTTTGAAAGGGCATCTGTTGAGTGATAGTTTATCTCTTTTTCGGTCTCATTAGACTACTTTACGAAAAAGGAACTGAGAGAGTTCTCTTTTAAGTGTTTTTCCAAACTCTATAATCCTGAAAAACCTTTGATTTTTCTATCTTTGGACTCGCTAAACAAAACATCGACAGGCCCATACAGGATCGAACCCTTACTTCTTCCAGTTCATTAAACAAAGGAAGAGGAACTTACTGAAGGTGAGTTTTATCAAGCATGTGTTATCCTCCTTGAGATCATTAAATAAAAAAGAGGTACTCGTCTATCTGGATGGTGGAAAAATTGAAAGAAGCAAGCCAAGCAGTTTTGTGAGAACACTACCAAATAACTCTTAGAGTCTCCCTTGAACACGACACTGTGTATTTTGCACGCATTATAATCCGCTGAACCTCTACACTGAGCCAATTCTTTGAGTTTCTTTCACTCCTTTGGGTCACCTGACGCAAGTCACAGTATCCACTGCATCATCAAGTTTTGGTCCATGTCATGTTCCTGTTGTTGTGCCTCAGTGTTCAAGGGAAGTATCCGCCACTAGAGTCATCCATCCCAAATATCTTGTCTCAATACCCGTGTCATTCCATGTTCATTTGATCTACCAATTACATCTCTATGTCTGTTTCGTGTCGTTGATGGGGGATACATTAAGGCCCTCCTTCGACGAGCCTATTCCTGTCGACTTCAGCACATTATCCGTGAACTAGACTTAGAAACTAGTTAGTACTTTGGGACCTGCATGCCTCAATGGAAGGCCTCCTCACATCCGACAGTGGGTTTACATCACTGACCTCTGATCGGATTATTCCACTGATGTTCGACTCCAGCTCATCCATTCACATTTGTTGGAATGTACTAGGGTACCTTGGGAATCATTGACATTAATGGTGATTTCCCTCGCGCTTGTTAACGGTTTACATCATTGACCGGT
>ML799771.1:169615-200678 GCA_009831015.1 Picea engelmannii
ATAGTTGAAAGCTTAGTGCTAGTAACTAGATCCATGTGATTGGATGTATCTTAGAGTGCTCTGTGCCTAAGATCGGAAAGCTAAGAGTAGTTTGTTGTAGTCATGTGCTGAAGATAAAGGAAAAGGGATCTAGCGAGCTGCATAGATCTTATGTCCTGTGCGAAGTAAGGATCATTGAAGCTTTGTGCTATAACTGCTTGACCAAGATAATATAAACAAGACTTTGTGGATGTAGCCCCAGGGTGGGGGTGAACCATGGTAACTATGTGTATGGTTCTTTGTTCTTTTATCTAATGTGTTTATCTCTTTCTTGGCTAAGTGATTGATGTGATTAAGTAGATCTAGTTATGATTTGTGTTGATGATATGTGAATAAACGTTAGATCTGATATATAAGATGCTTAGTGCTTGATCTGTTGAATCTAACCTATGTTTCTGTGGCTAAGTATTTAATCATCTTTAGTATAAGTATCCACTGCGATGCTTTGTGCTTTCTTAAAAGTGTATTAATGAATGTATGTTAAGGAATAACTGATGCTAAGTGCGTTGTAAGTAAGTTAATTACAGATTTGTGTCCCAGCTAAGGTTGCAGACATCTGAGTCCTGCAACCACCCCTGCCTCTACCTCGGGTGAGACTTCATCTGCTTCACAGGTGTTGCCGAAAGGGTTGGTAGTTAGGGTTTTTTTGGTGCACTCTTGAGTGTTGAACCCTAGGTCTGCCCCTGTGCCAATAGTCGTTGATCTGGGCCACTTTCAGGATCGACGGTCCACTAAGTTTTTCTCTTTTCATATCCACTATTTTGTTCGTATGTCACCAGATATAGCGAGCCTTTTGATCTATCATATCTCTATGGTGATATAATCCTTCACTAAAAAATTTTAATCTTGGATACCATCCATAAAAGTTATGGTGATAACAAACCGTTCATTATAAGGTCATAGATATGATGGTAGAAGTTATGTTAGGGTTTTTTTCCCTAGAAGGCAACCCTCTTTTATGACGGAAATGTATTGCGGCTAGGTATCATGGTGAATATTGTACTCTGAGATACAATACTTTGAGAGAAATAAGGGGAAGTTATAACGCATTTTTTGTAGGTTGTATCCCTTCATTTGTTGGATAATAATAAAGGAAGGACCTAGAAATTTCTCTGGTGGACGTAGCCCACACTAGGTGAACCACGTATATTTGTGTCTCTATTGTATTATGTATCTTATGTGTTTTATTTCCACATTTGTTTTATTTTATTTCTTCGCGATCCTATTTTTCTAACAACTGGTATTGGAGCAAAAGGTAACTCACAGGAAAAGAGGGTTCCTGGTTCGAGTAGGATCAATGGAAGAAGATGGAAAGTTTAGGGTCAAGAATTTTAAGGACCAAAACTACCAGTTATGGAAGATGCAGATGGAAGATTATTTATATCAAAAGGATATATTCCTACCATTGGGTGGAATAGAAAAGAATCTGATGGCCATGAACGACGAAGAATGGGAGGTTCTTGACAGAAAGGCACTAGGAATGATACAATTGATCCTGGAAGCATCGATGGCTTAAATATTTAAAAAAAAAATACAAAGAAGGAGTTGAGGGATGCATTGGCTAAACTGTATGAAAACCCCTCGACGTCCAATAAGGTATTTATAATGAAGATATTATTTAATATGAAAATGTCAGAAGGTGAGTTTGTTACAGATCATTTAAATGAATTTAATATGGTTACTAATCAACTAAGTTATGTAAAAGTGGAATTTGATGATGAGGTCAGGGCTCTTCTAATCTTGTGCTCATTACTAGAAAGATAGAACGACTTGTTCATGGTTGTAAGTAACTCTATCTCTGGTTCAAGCACTTTAAAATTTGATGATGTTGTTGGTGTTATCCTTAGTGAGGAAATGCGACAAAAAAGCATAGGTGAGACATCAGGTAATAAGTTAAACATGGAGAACAGAGGAAGACAAAAGGATAGAGGAAAAGGCTTAGGGAACCCTAGGAATTATAAGAAGGGTAGATCCAAATCTATATTTGGAAAGATAGAGTGTTGGAATTGTGGGAAGAAAGGACATATGAAGAAAGACTGCAGAGCTCCAAAGAAACAAAGAGATGGACAACAGGAGAAAAATTAGGAAGTAAATGTAACAAGTGAAGTGTTACAATATGCTTTAATTCTTTCTATAGATAATATTTCTGAGTCTTGGGTAGTATATATAGGGGCTTCATTTCATGCCATACCCCATAAGAAACATTTTCTATATTATGTTCAAGGTGATTTTGGACAGGTTCATTTGGGTGATGATGCACCATGGAAAATTGTTGGAATAGGAAAGGTAAAAATAAAGCAAAGAAATGGAAACCAATGGTTGTTGAAAGAGGTAAGACATGTTCCAGATCTAAGGAAAAATCTAATTTCAATAGGGAGAAGTTGGAAAGTGAAGGTTGTATATCCATATTTATAGATAAGGTGTGGAAGGTCACCAAAGGATCATTGGTGATAGAAAAAGGAGAGAAGCTAGGTACATTGTATTTATGTACTGGTAATATTGAATCTTCTATCTCTTTAGCTTCTACATGAGTGGATACATGAGTAAGAAGGGGATGGAGATACTTCACAAAAGAAATATGTTGCCAGATCTTAAACAAATTGATTTAGATTTCTTTGAGCATTGTGTTTATGGAAAACATAAGAGATTCAGATTTCTGAGAGTCGGAAAAAAAGGAAGAGTGAAAGGTTAGAGCTTGTGCATACATATGTATGGGGACTAGCTCATGTATGATCTCTTAGTGGATATCATTATAATGTTACTTTTATTGATGATGCAACTAGAAAACCTTGGGTTTATTGCATTCGACAAAAATATGATGTTTTTGATACTTTTAAGAAATAGAAATATTTGGTTGAGAATGAGACAAGAAAAAGGTTGAAGTGTCTCAGATCATAAAATGGAGGTGAATATTACAGCAAGGTGTTGTAGGAAAATCTCCCTGTGGACAAGAAGATTTCCTCAAAGAGATAGACCCTAACTCTAAGACAGAAAGTGCTTAACGTGGACACTGACTTCCTTTCAAATCTAGACAAACTAATGCATGAGGAGGAAGGAGAACAGAAGTACCTTTTAATCGATGTTTGTCCCTGCACGCTCCGAGTTGAGCTCCAATCTTCTGCTCCTCGATGAGCCCTGTAGACAAACAAAGTACGACCACTTCCTACTCTATTGATATTAGCTTGAAAACAGATCTATCTATCAATGATAAGTTCATGTAAAATCAGACATGAACTAGAAAGAAACAGGCCAAGCAAATTATATTCATGAGGACAAAACATTGCTTACAACCATAGATGAATTGCAGTAGCTCTGCCAAGTCCTCCTTGTCTACCCCTTGCTCAAAAGATCCACGATCCGACTGATGATAGCTCCACCAATTGCTCCCTATGAGATCATAGATCTCTTGCTTCCAAAATATCTTTGTTCCAGCACCACTTATGAGATCATAAGTTTGGTGTGATTCTCCTTTTTTCCAGTCCCCTTTCACCATTATAAAGCTTTCTTATATATCCTTGGAGAGGCTTTAACCACTTGAGATATCCTTGGGGAAGTTGAGGATTTGCCTCCTTCAATTGAGGATCTTCCCTAAGATCATGACTGGACTAGCGATTCGAATCCAACTGCCTTCCAAGAATGAAAATATGCTTCCCCCATTCATCTCAACAACTTAACTACTGACCAGAATAGGTAGCGCTCACTCAAAAGGACCATTAGAGTGTTGTAGCACTCCCTAGTAGGCTTTAGGGGGGCGCCAACACTTTCAAAATCCATAGCGCTCCCTCAAAAGGGCCAGAGGAGCTTTATAATGCTCCCAGACAGTGTAAGGGGGAGCGTTGACGCTCCCAGAAGAGGTATAGGGGAGCGCTCTCCTTCAAAAGCTAGTTTTTAAGGTTCTTTCAGATGGCAAAAGGTTTGCAAGCCTGTTGACTCATTTCTCCTCTTCCAAATCAAATGTTTGAGGTGTTTCAAGTGTCTTTCTCATGTCGTTATAGGCACAACATAGGCATCATGGCAGCATTCTTTCCTTTATACTTGCGACACTTGTGAGCAACATGTGACACTTGCGACCTTGTGAGAAAAATGCGACACTTGCGACCTTTGTAATGACGACACTTGTGACACTATCAATGTGAGTATTTTTTATGTGTAACAGATTTCCCCCCAAAGTATGAAGTTAGAAGACAAGAACTGATAACTAAAATGCTTTGTAGACTTTCAAGCAAGGGTATAGACGCAGAGAACTTGACAGAAGCTACACACAAACATCCAACAAATATTATGACATGCTTCAAAACCCAAGGCAGGCATACCTATGCTTGGGTGATCAAGACTTGCAAGATATGGCTGCCATAAAATACACTGCGGATCCATAATTGTATTGATAAAAAGGTATAGCCACTGAAAATACACTGTGGATCTATACTCATATGACCTGGACTAATCGTAGCCACGAAGAATACACAGTGGATCTATGAGATGACAAGACATATCCACGACCAATACAAAGTGGATCTATGTAACAGTATATGTGTCATTGTTCAAAAGAAAATCCATCGCAACTTGGGCAAAGTACATATCAAAGTGATCACTCAACCCAGGGTCTTCTTACAGATCCCAATGTAGTATGAATCTAACCATGTGAATGGATGTCTTGACGTCGAACATGGCAGAAACCACTTGATTACCGGTCAATGATGTAAACCGTTAACAAGCGCGAGGGAAATCACCATTAATGTCAATGATTCCCAAGGTACCCTAGTACATTCCAACAAATGTGAATGGATGAGCTGGAGTCGAACATCAGTGGAATAATCCGATCAGAGGTCAGTGATGTAAACCCACTGTCGGATGTGAGGAGGCCTTCCATTGAGGCATGCAGGTCCCAAAGTACTAACTAGTTTCTAAGTCTAGTTCACGGATAATGTGCTGAAGTCGACAGGAATAGGCTCGTCGAAGGAGGGCCTTAATGTATCCCCCATCAACGACACGAAACAGACATAGAGATGTAATTGGTAGATCAAATGAACATGGAATGACACGGGTATTGAGACAAGATATTTGGGATGGATGACTCTAGTGGCGGATACTTCCCTTGAACACTGAGGCACAACAACAGGAACATGACATGGACCAAAACTTGATGATGCAGTGGATACTGTGACTTGCGTCAGGTGACCCAAAGGAGTGAAAGAAACTCAAAGAATTGGCTCAGTGTAGAGGTTCAGCGGATTATAATGCGTGCAAAATACACAGTGTCGTGTTCAAGGGAGACTCTAAGAGTTATTTGGTAGTGTTCTCACAAAACTGCTTGGCTTGCTTCTTTCAATTTTTCCACCATCCAGATAGACGAGTACCTCTTTTTTATTTAATGATCTCAAGGAGGATAACACATGCTTGATAAAACTCACCTTCAGTAAGTTCCTCTTCCTTTGTTTAATGAACTGGAAGAAGTAAGGGTTCGATCCTGTATGGGCCTGTCGATGTTTTGTTTAGCGAGTCCAAAGATAGAAAAATCAAAGGTTTTTCAGGATTATAGAGTTTGGAAAAACACTTAAAAGAGAACTCTCTCAGTTCCTTTTTCGTAAAGTAGTCTAATGAGACCGAAAAAGAGATAAACTATCACTCAACAGATGCCCTTTCAAACCTTTTAACAAGCGTGAAAGGAATCAAGATCACTCGACAATCTTTTCATATTTAGAGAGTCTGAAAAGAGTTTAAAGATAACTCCACGGGGTTCCTTTTTCGTTTGTTCGTGTATCCATACGGGTCTGAAAAAGAGATAAAAGTTTACTCGGTTGCATTCTCATGTATTTACGAGCACGAGAAAGAACAAAGACTAAGCTCGATATGCCCCCAGCTTGAAAGCTAGTGGCTTAGCTCCAGAATGATCATCAAAGGCTGGAGACATGCTCCCCTAGATTCAATTCATTCACCGACTTTGAGGTTGTCACCAATTTCTGTGCTAGATGGAGAAAAAGGATACAGGTGGATGAAATGAAGGTTAAAAAATGAGACCTAACGAAAGAATCGACTCAACATCTACGAGATCTAGCAAAAGACTCAACTTGAAGGGAGAGGTGGTTGTTTCATTTTTTAACGAGCTTGACATAGGAAAAGAACTATGCTCAAGGTTCCAGGTTCAATACCCAGATTGTTGTTTCATTTTTTAACGAGCTTGCTACAGAGAAGAAAACTATCCTCAAAGCCTCTGTTTCATTTTTTAACGAGCTTGCCACAAAGAAGAGAAACTATGCTCGTGACCTCTGTTTCATTTTTTAATGAGCTTGCCACAGAGAAGAGAAACTATGCTCGTGGTTGCTTCTTGATCATGGCTTCCAAGAGGATAATTCTCTAGAAAGATACCATGTCAAGGGACAAAACTCGATCATGGCTTCCAAGAGATCTTTGTTGGATGGAAGATAATCACTCAAGAAGGAACACGTGTCGAGGGTCGTGATAGGGGTAAGGAGATCGAGCTCCAATAACCCTACCGAAGAGATCACCATGTTAACTACTTGATCCAAATCATCGGAAGTTGAGGTCATGGGACACAACGCCACATAATTGACATGCGACGAGGGCGATACTGTCTGCATATAAGAACCACTTAGGGAGGTAAACCAGTTGGGACCGATGAATGAAAGTTGATCAATAGTCACAATTCTTCCATCGTGAGGGAAAGATATCACACGGAAAAGAGTGGATACAATAGCTTTCATGGCATAGACATAATCCCGCCCAAGGAGTAAAGAGAAATTGAATGGGTCTCAGACTACCATGACATCAATAAAGACAGTTTTCCCTCCCAAAGTTACAGGAAACTCAGGGAGCATCCCTAAAGGTTGACTAGTTCTTCTGTTAAAAGATAACAAATTATGTGTAACCGGTGCAAGTTGTGGACAACCCAAAGCATACCAAGTGACAAAAGACAGAATACTAACAGACGCACCTTCATCTATCAATGTTTGAGGAATGTCCTGACCATGAACCTGTACTATAATCTGGAAAGGAGTGTGGGAGGGAAGACGAAGTCTAGTTAGCACACCCCAATCAAAAAGGATGGCCTCATTACTTGGAGGGGGTTTCACAGGAGAACGAGGGATGCCCCCTAGCACGATAGAGTCTGTATCAACAAGAAAAACATGGGCAGTAACGGGTTTACTCTCTAGAGAGAGAGCAGGATCGACCGATGATCGGATCGAATCAACCAATGGTGGACTTGAATAGACCACTTTATAACTCTTAAGAGGAAGAGTGGGACTGACCGAGGAAGGGAATGGATCAGTCACTTTGACATTCCTCAACGGAGGAATGGGATCGATCGATGGTGAAACTAGATCGACCACTTTGGTACTCTTTAGAGGAAGAGTGGGACTGACCGAGGAAAGGACTGGATCAGTCACTTTAGCATTCCTCAATGGAGGAATGGTATTGATCGATGGCAGAACCAAATCAACCACTTGATTTTCATTCTCCAAGGGACGAATTGGGTCAACAGGTAGAAACGGATCAACCGCTTTGGTGTCACTCTCTAACAGGAGAGTGGGATCAACCGAGGATGAAAACAGATCGACCACTTTGGTGTCACTCTTTTGATGAAGAGCGGGGCTGATCAATGACGGAAATGGATCAGCTACTTGGGTTTGTGGTTCAATCGAGGAGGAAACTAGATTGACCACCTGATCAACTGGACTGACCGGGGATGGAACCGGTTTGACCAGTCCATCAACCAACGATGGGTTGGAGGAAATCTTACGATAACCTTTTGGAAGTTTAAGTTTTTCCAAAAGAGAAGAAGCCTCATCCATGCGAGTACAAAGGTGAGAGTAATGATTACCTTTACACAACATGCAAGGGAACTTGACAGTTTTCTTCTTCTTACCAACCTGAACATCACTAGTTGATGGGGTATCATCGACATGACCGACAGAGGCCGATGACATGGAGGACCACATTTCTAAGACCTGGGTAAGACCAGGTCAATCCCTTAGAAAGTGGTCACCCTTACAAAGACTGCAAGGGAATTTGGGTTTTGGATTCTTCATTTTAATCTTGTTGACCACATCAACACTCCCAGTACTATTAACAGTAACTAGTTTCATAGAGCCAACATCTGATGTTGTTGGGGCCTTTGTCTTTTTCGGGTTCTTCTTCTTCTTCTCTTTTCGTTTCTTCTTCTTCTGATCAACCTGGTTACTTGCTTTAGAGATTTCAAGGTGAAGAAGGAGAAATGGAAGGAGACTTAATGGGAGAAGAAGGTGAAAATTCGACGTGAGGTTGATGTGTGGGTGGTGTATTGACATCCAAAGTATTATATGCAACTAAAACATTGGGAGGATTCGGGATCATCGGAGTGGGGAACAACAAAACTGGTAATCCAATAGTGAGTCCTGGAAGACTCAGTGTGGCAACATATGGAGGACCAAAGTTTCCAAATGAAGGAAAGGTATAAGGTTCCCCAGAAGAAGGGGTTCCTCCATTGGTACTCCCAGGATTTGATGCCATTATCACTGACTCAAACTAAGGTCCACTAAGTAAAACAAACAACACATGATAAGAATCTAAGAAGAAAACAATCAAACAAACCTTCCTACGATGAAACCACTAGTTGGTGATGAAGTCCAATGTTGCGAGATCAAAATAGGAAGGGGTGGGGATAGAGCGGGTGGATCAGTTACGTTGGCGACCTGCTTAACGGACTTACGCCTTGGTGCAAGATTCCACGCAGTAATTGTGGATTTAACCTCCAAGGAGCCTGAGTGAGTTTGACCAACGTCTGTTCCAGGTACAGTGAGACTTCCCTTCATCATCACCTTGTGTAAGACCCTAAATATTATGGCTACTAAGGTCACCAACTCGTAGTCAGCCCCTGGGTGAGTACAGTTGACAGTCCAATCGAAACATATGGGTAGGATAACAAGTCCTAAATCAACTTGAAAGGATTCCACTCAACATTGTGGGTATAGCTTCCAATGATCCCCAATATACGATCTGACCACTACAAACAATTGGGCCACGGAGGGATAATCTCCGTAACTCACCCGAATGTGACCTCGTGCGTAACCCCTGTGTGAGAGGGGGATCCCAGGCAGACTAATACGATAATTGGATTTGACTATCCCTCCCGCAAGATACTAAGTTTGTTTGATATCTTTGGAAAGTTATCCTTTCAACCTATTCCAAATCCTTACACCTTAAACTAATGTAGGTTTGCTAACAAAGATGTAAAAAGTCTAATAAATTTTAGTTAAGCGTTGATTTTAATGGTTGTTGTTTACTCAGAGGGTGTACAAAAGTGAAACTGATGGAATGATGACTCAATTCCCAAAAATATGCACAAAATATGATAAGCAATCATTTATTTTCAATGAATACCTATTTAAGGGAAAGAGGAAGAGTCATTTTCACTATCAAACACTTGATAAGGAATGCCCTCAATCAATTTTGTTCTCAATCAAATCCAATATGATGCTACAACATTTTAGAAATGCAAACTAATATGCAAACTAATCATTAATATGTACTTTTGTCATTTTCATGTGAATGATAATCAATTCAATGCAAAATTTCTCTTGCCAACTACTCTTTCAAATCAAGGAGATTCAAACAAGAATATGTAGATTTCACACAAACAACGCACCCTTTTGCAATCAAACAAGAGAAAGAAAATCAAAAACGCAAAAGGAAGGAGAAAGAGATTGGATCAGATGACCTTAAAGAACCAAATGAGAAGAGTTACAGACTTCAAATGTCCTTCACTAGAGTTCTCACTCAGTCGGATAGGAGAGAAGAAAGCAAGGGATTGATTTCAAGCTCTCAACAGCAAAAACTCAAAAAGAATGAAGAAGGGCATAAAAGATGAATGATAAGGTGTTTACTTCTCAGGAGGAAGCATGTCAAAGGTCAAAGGAAGAATGATTGAATCTCAAAACAGCTCAGCAAGTGAAGAAACAGGGTCTGGACCTCCAAAAATTGCAATTTTTAAAGAGGTTTTGGGCAAAAAAGGGCTGGTGCTCTGGTATAAGGGCCACCAGAGAGTTATAATGCTCTTTTCAACAGCTTAAGGGAGTGTTGGTGCTCTGCTAACAAGGGAGAGGAGTGCTGGAGTCCTAAAGCTCAAAAAAAAGTCCAAAAGTCCAAAATTTGAATGGAAATTTTCAATTAAGTTGAGTGTGATGGGGTGAAGAGTCAATCAGCAGGTGCAATTAGATAAATGGGGTGAACAAGGTCTGAAAACTATCAGGTAATACAATGTCTACGAGGAAAGACAAAACCAAAATTTTTTATTCGATTCCCCAGTGGAGTCGCCAGTTTCTGTTGTACAAAAATCTCCCTGTGGACAAGCAAATTTCCTCAAAGAGATAGACCCTAACTCTAATACAGAAAGTGCTTAACGTGGACACTGACTTCCTTTCAAATATATACAAACTAATGCATGAGGAGGAAGGAGAACAGAAGTACCTTTTAATTGATGTTTGTCCCTACACGCTCCGAGTTGAGCTCCAATCTTCCGCTCCTCGATGAGCCCTATAGACAAACAAAGTACGACCGCTTCCTACTCTATTGATATTAGCTTGAAAACAGATCTATCTATCAATTATAAGTTCATGTAAAATCAGACCGGAACTAGAAAGAAACATGCCAAGCAAATTATATTAATGATGACAAAACATTGCTTACAGCCATAGATGAATTGCAACAGCTCTGCCAAGTCCTCCTTGTCTACCCCTTGCTCAAAAGATCCATGATCTGACTGATGATAGCTCCACCAATTGCTCCCTATGAGATCATAGGTCTCTTGCTTCCAAAATATCTATGTTCCAACACCACTTATGAGATCATAAGTTTGGTGTGATTCTCCTTTTTTCCAGTCCCCTTTCACCATTAGAAAGCTTGCTTATATAGCCTTGGAGAGGCTTTAACCACTTGAGATATCCTTGGGGAAGTTGAGGATTTGTCTCCTTCAGTTGAGGATCTTCCCTAAGATCATGGCTGGACTAGGGATTCGAATCCAACTTCCTTCCAAGAATGAAAAGATGCTTCCCCCATTCATCTCAAAAACTTAACTACTGCCCAGAATAGGTTGCGCTCCCTCAAAATGACCATTATAGCATTGTAGCGCTCCCTAGTAGGCTTTAGGGGGGTGCCAACGCTTTCAAAATCCATAGTGCTCCCTCAAAAGGGCCAGAGGAGCTTTATAACGCTCCCAAACAGTGTAAGGGGGAGCGTCGACGCTCCCAGAAGAGGTATAGGGGAGTGCTCTCTTTCAAAAGCTAGTTTTTGAGGCGCTTTCAGATGGCAAAAGGTTTGCAAGCCTGCTGACTCATTTCTCCTCTTCCAAATCAAATGTTTGATGTGTTTCAATTGTCTTCCTCATGTCGTTATAGGCACGACATAGGAATCATGACAGCATGCTTTCCTTGATACTTGCGACACTTGTGAGCAACATGCAACTCTTGCGACACTTGCGACCTTGTGAGCAAAATGAGACACTTGCGACCTTTATAATGACGACACTTTCGACACTATCAAAGTGAGTATTTTTTATGTGTAACACAAGGAGTTTGATTATTACTATTCATACCATAGGATTCATAGAGATAAGATAGTTCCAAGAACACCATAATAAAATGGTGTGTCAGAAAGGATGAACGGGACAATCATGGAGCGTGCAAGGAGTATGAGATTGCATGTTGGCTTTCCCTTACAGTTTTGGGTGGATGTTGTAGATACTGTTTTTTACTTAATAAACAGAGGACCTTCAAGATCTTTGGATGGTATAATTCTAGAGTAGGCATGGACAAGTAAAAAGGTAAACTATTATTTTTTGAAGACTTTCAGTTGTGAATCATTTGTCCATATTGATAAATAAAATAGAAAAAATATTGAGGAAAAATACAAGAAGTGTACATTTATTGGATATGGTGTTAATGATTTTGGTTATTTCTTATGGGATTATGAAAATAAAAAAATCATTAGGAGTATAGATGTCATATTCAATGAGAAGGTCATGTACAAAGATCAGTTGCATGGAAATAAACCGGAAAAATAAAAACTAGAATACAAAGCGCTTGATGAGATCAATGAAAAAGAAACTCCAAAGGTACCTGAAAATAAAAATGTACAACAATTGGATCAACAGGTACCTCAAAATCCTACAAGTGTTGTTAGAATATCTACTAGGTTAAGTAGACCCCCCGAACGATACTCTCCTTCTTTGTATTATTTATTGTTGATTGATTATGGTGAACCAAAATGTTATGAAGAGGAAATGTAGGTAGACACTGTAAATTCTAACCTTGTACAATATCCACTACAAACATATATTCAGAAAAAGAACAGAAAATATACAATGGAAAATACAAACATTACACAAAGATTTTTCACCTGGAAACCCAAACCAAGAAAACCGACATATTCTATATTCATTCATCATGTTACAATGTTCACAATAAAAAATACATATAGGAGCCAACGACATCCAAAACCCTAACCCAATGACCTAGATTAGTCCAAAACCCTAATCCCTTAACTAGAAATAGAAAAACCATCGGCAAAAACCATGTGCCGAAAAAACACCTAAATACATGACATGTTTCCCAAGGCAGGTGTCCTGTACATCGATAACATCATAAATATGACTGCAAATGAACTAACATGTTTGATGTGCTTGCATGACATTAGCTTATCTTGAAGCAAAGTATGATTTAATTTCCATTCTACAACCATCTCATGTTCATGCTTAAGGTCAATTTCTTTACTTGGCACAATTATAGGTGTGTTTCTTGCATAATTTGCCTTCCTTAATTGTTCCATTGTTTGAAGAGATTGATTTGTTTTTAAGTGATGAGCATGTACAACATATTCATTTCCTTCTTTAGTTAAGTGATATTTATTATGTTCCATGTAGAAGATTTCTTTTTGATCATACAAATAAGGGCTGCCTAATACCATTCCACATTCATTTAGTGGCACCACATCACATGTTACCTCATCCACAAACTTTGATGAAATTGCAAACTTTAAAGTGCTTTTCTTTGTTATGTGAAATTTATGATTGTTTCTTATCCATTTAAGTGAGTAAGGTTTATGATGTAGCTTAGTTGTCAATCCCAATTTTTTAACCAATTCCTATGAAATCAAGTTAGATTGAGATCCAATATCTATCAATGTATCAATCTTAGTATGTTTCATTATCACCCTTATATGAAACAATTTACTTCTAGAATCATATCCATCACCAATTTTACCTGTCAAGCCAACTGTTGTGATTTCAATCTCATCACATGAATCATATCCCAAGTCTGTTGGTAGTGTTTCTATTGTAACTGTTTTCCTCCCTTTCCTCTCTTTCAACCATTTCGGTCTCTTCTCTAGATGAAATTACCAACAATGGTCATCATCATTCCCTTCTTTCTTACAATGCTTGCAAGAGAAATTCTCTTCCTTCCTTGTCACGAAATTTTTTTCTTTCCATTCCCCTTTCTTTTTTCTTCGTTCCTTGAAGACGATTCCCCTGATACACCAACTCTTGTTTTCCATGCTTTAATGTATGCTTCTTGAACAAAAGCCTCATCAATATTAGTGGGTCCAAACATAAATACAATGTTACGAATATGTGTAGGTAAACCTCCTATATACTTCATAATATTTTCTTGTTTATATAATGGAATATTTAACATTAATGCCATCTTACGAAATTCATCCATGTATTCTTGCACTATTTTTCCTTTTCTTAGTTTAAGACTTTTCCATTCAATTAAAGCCTTTTCTTTGTAACCCAAAAGATAAATCTTCTTTCTAAGTGAAAAAACAAAATCTTTCCATGATGGAAATACATTACCAACTTGTTGAGTACCATGTTGTAACTTACTCTGCCACCAGATGTGTGTTGTTCCTGCAAGATGAAGCGATGCCAATTTGATTTGGGTTGCCTCATCTTTGATTTGTTGCACATTGCAATAAACTTTCATCTGTCTGACCCAGTTAACAAGCCTTTTATCATTGACTTCACCATCATACATGGGCAATTTGAATTTCACATCAAGCTTAAGTAAAGGAATATCATTTTTGTTGGACAACTAAGAGGGGGGGGGTTGAATTAGTTGTTACTATGCTTAAAAAATTATGCCCATTTTTAACTCTTTATAGAACACTCAATGATGATCGCAATAAAGCAGGGAAGTAAGAAATAGAATATTCAACATCAATCACACACATGAAATATACAGAGATAGATATTTCCTAAGGAAACCCATAAAGGGAAAAACCTCTTCTTCTTGATATGATAAGTAATCTTTATTTTCTATACATTATCATTCTTATGAGCTCCAACTCCTCTTGAGGCTACAACCTCTATTTTACAAGAAACAACTTGCTGAGAGAACCAACTCTCTAGTTTCTCTAGCACTCACTAGAAGGAAGAACCAACTCCCTGAGTGTTCCAACACCAACTAGATGGAAGCACCAAATTCCAGTCACACAGGCACCAACCTGTATAACAGAGAACAATAGTTCTCCCTTGCACCAACCTGCCACCCTGGTTTTTCTGGTTGCAACCAGATGGAAGCTACAACTCCCTATGTTCAAGCACCCACTTGAAAATTTGAGGACACCAGTCCTCTCTAACACCTCCCTACCACCCTGAAATATAAATATTTTCTTTCTTAAATTTATCACAGTGATACAACATTTATTAATGGCTTACCAGTCTCATCATTGTTCTGCTACAATTCTTTGTTCTTCCTGCATCAGTTTCTTTCTGCTCACATGCCCTGCACTTTTTGTTCTTCTTCATTTTATACTATGTGCCCCATCTACATTCTATGCACTATGCCTCTGCATACTCTTCACTGTGTCACTATTCTTCCCTAAAGGTTGTTCACTACATCTCTTCCTCACAACTGCATAACTAACTAGCAGAATCACCTCACTTCTTAGTTTTGCATATTTTTCTCACGTCGAGTCCTCTACCTGATCATCATGGAAACTCTTCATAATCCCTGGTGGTTAGCTCAATGTCTTCATCATCAGTGGGTGTTATGCTGAGATTCCTTATCTTCTATGGTAGTTGAAACTCTTAATCTACTCTGTCAGTTACAACCAGACAATTGTGGCTTCTTTGGCTTCTAAGTCCCTTCCTTCACATGATCACTGGCGATAACCGTACGCCCAGGATTAATGAGTGCTTATCAATTCAACGACCATGATTCATTCTCCTTAAATGGACGATTGTCGTAACTTTGACACTTTTCCCTTCAGAACTTTTCGGTTTCAAACCTTTCAAAACTTTCAAATAAAAATTCCCGAACAGATCGGACGATTTACATTCATTTCATGGAAACAGATCAATCATCATATTTGATTCTTACAAGGCTTAATTTGACGACTAGGACTTAATCAACCGTTTATATGGATGGAGACATTTTACTCCAGATCTTTCACTATTACACTTATGCTATCCTTCCATTGTATCTTGATCAATGGTTGATATTGCACCCGACATTAGATCAACGGTTGATATCTCCTATGGGTTTCTGGACTTCAGAGATTTCAAATCTCAACACATTCTTTTATCCATACATCAATCTTCCGAAGTTGTCAATTCACTGATGCATGTCTGGATCAACGATCGAGATCTATTTTGGGTCTCTGGACTTCAGAGATTTCAAATCTCAAACCCATTTTTTCCTTTAGAGTGATGTCACTTACTTACGTCAGTATATGACATGTCATGAGCCTAGTAGTTTCCACATGTCACTCAGATTTGTGATTTCCACGTACCTAAAATTCTGAATCAACTTGACACTTTTCATTGTCTGATTGTGCCACGTGTCCTTGCTAACATGGATCCTCATGTGGTGCATTTTCTTCTCTTGGATCTAACGGTTGTCCTAAATCCTGATGGATCTTAGATCGACGACTGAGAGTGACTTCGGACCATCGTCCTTCAGGACTTCAAGACTTTTGACATTTCTTGGTGGTGAAACTCCTGAAGAAATTCTCCCAGAGTGACGCAAATTGCTTACGTCACTTATTAACATGGCACGAGCCAATTTCTTGTCGATCATGAACTTAGATTGACAACTCGATCTTTCTGCGATGCGTCTTTGTTGGCTTATCTTGTCCTTCCACTCGAAAGTGATCTGACGGTTAACTAGAATTCACATAATCGAATTTTCAATCATTTTTCCATTCTTATCCTATCCTTCCACTAAAAAATGATCCAACAGTTGTGAGGACACTCGAAGAAGATCAACGGTCGATGATGATTGCGGAGCCACAACTTGTGAGTGATTTAAATGGACACCCAAACTCCGCAATTTGAATTTGTGCATTGTTGGTGAGTCAACCACAATCGTCGATATTCAAATATATAAGATCGAATGCTCCTGAATAATTGCGGGATTGGAACAAGCGCGGTGTTTAATTCTCCTTTAAATATCCGCAATTCATCCCTGTCATGGATTTCCCGATTGCGCATCTGATGATCATGATTTAATATTACTTAAACTCATTGTTTTTTGGATCAACCGCAGTTGTAGATATCTGAAGCTATGACATCTGACGATATATATAGATTGTGGGATTGTAAATGGTGAGAATTTTAATTCATCTTTCTCTCCCCACATTTCATCCCTACCGTAGATCTGGCTTGCAGATCCGTCAGTCTTGATATGATCTGAGTTTTATCGTGCCATCTCTTCTAATATTTGATTCCTTATGCACACTTTGCCTGTAATCATGCCATCGTCATTGTTGTTCTTTCCATCAATGAAAAGCACACACTTTCCTGTAAATCATGCCAACAATTTTTATGTTTATGGGAATGTTTTCTTGTGGTAGAAGTTGCACTTGTGCTTGAACAAGAAGGAGGTGAAGGAGGAGGTTTAGGAGGATCCTCTCCTTCTTCACTTTGGTATTTTTTTTTAAATTCCCCTTGGAAAGGTCTCTTCCATTCCAAGTAATCCTCATATAATACCTTTACCATATTAGACATGGCGAATAAAGTATTTTGCAACTCTATCTCGTTCTGAGACATTCCTTCTTTTGATGCCATCTTCTCACATTGAGAAGCCCTCTTTCTTGATCCAATATTTGGATCTACTTCTACAAGTTCTCCTTCACCATGACTTAGATTTTCCCTGGTAATCATGCAAACTCAAACAAGCAAATGTCAACCTGCTCTAATACCACTTGATCCGAAAATGATCTTTAAAGACTTGGTTTAGTTTTAAGCATGTGTTCAATTACCACTTAGAAAATTAAGAAAATAAGAATAACTGAATGAAATAATATTGCAATCATCATAGATAATGAATATCCGAATATAAGAATAAAGAACATAAAACCATAACAACAAGGTTGTTAACGAAGTTTGGCAAAATTTCCTACGTCGTCGGGCCTTTGTCTTAGTGTGGGAGTCTTTCTTATTTATCTTCAATTCTTCAAAAGTACATACTAAATGCATCAAAAGGATTACAAGCTAGTTTTGATGTGTTCTCCTCGACCTCAAGAATCCAAAACAACTGACGGCACTGAAAAAGGTTGAGCATAGCTCCTGGAGTTGGCCTCCAAAGTTCACTTCCTCAATGGCTTCCCTGCATAAAAATGGCTTCAAGCTTCACAAAATCATCATCGTTATACTAATAAGAACCTGTTGGACTATCAAAAACCTTTGAATTATATATATGTTGAGTTGGTGTTCTCCTCCCAACTTCATCCCACGATATGGCCTCAAAAAGGGCTTAAGATCCTCAGTTTTGGGCAAACATCTCCCAAAATCAACATAAAAATCCCCCAAAATTGATATAATATAGTTTAAAACCCAAAAATTACTAGTAAATATTGGGCACAACCCCTTTATTTCGGGCCCCTGGTCATATGGGTGCTTCCATATGGCCGTGGGCTAGGAGCTTGTCCTTAACCCTCCAATCCAACCCCTAATCATCTAGTGCTAGGTCACATGGCTCCACACGTCCGGGTCTTAAACTCTCCACGCCCCCTCCTTCCGGTATTGGCTACTGGTATATAGCCCCCGGTCAGTCAAGATAGCCCCCACCGACCAAGCTTATCCCAAAATCTACACCAATATTCACTTTAAAACAAATATGTGCCATATGGTTGACATGAACCATGCATAGCTCGGTTGGTTAATGCTCTTGTTGTAGTCTTTTGCCTCACCCGGAGGTCAGAGGTTCGAATCCTCCAGAGGCAGAACAAATGTTTTACACAGTCAACATTAGATAAATCTGGGATGCCACGTGGAGCCCTCTAATTGGGCCACATGTCACCTTATGATTGGACTGTACATTCCAGTCACTGACACATTCAACACACAATCAACACCACGTCATCATCCTATCAGCCTTCCATGACATTGTCGTACAACCATGTGTCATACCCTGAGCCGACCACATCACCAACCGTACAACCAAGTCAGTTGCCTAGTCAACAGTCACATCAACATCCGTACTACCTAGTCACCCTGCCATGTCCTCATCCATACTACCACTTGTCATCCATAATGCCATGTGTTGGCCCACAATTGGGCCACTTTAGCATTTCATACAGCCACGTGTCATGTCCGTACAGTGCCACGTGTCGATCAGGGATGATTTTAGGGGCTAAATTTCGCTCATGGGCTATTTCTTCATGTTTTTTCCAAAAATGAGATTCGCTATTTTAAAAATGATTCGCCCAAATTATATAGGATAAAATTATTTTACCTTAAAAATCGCCAAAATTTTATAAAAACTATATAAAATCTTTAGAAATTTGAATATTTTTACAAAAATATTGCCAATCATTTATAGTTGGCATATGCAGGATTAGTAAGATTCGCCAAGGTTTCTACATTTTAAAATAAATTTCCATCCTTAAAATCATCCCTGGTGTCGATTTTAGATTGGTCCACATAAGCCCCTGAAAATGAAAAAAATGAGTGACACGTGTCACCTCCTCATGTTTCCATGTGTCCCTGATGATGTCATCATGGCATCATGTTGATGTATTTCTGACGTCAGTAGTACAACCTATTGACTTTGACCAGTGGAATTTTTTTCCATGTTTGGGAAATCGATCAGAACACGATAACTTTCTCATACGGTGTCCATTTTTGGAAAACATTATATGGTCGGAATCAACACAATGAGCCCAACGCAATGGAAATGTTTTATTCTGATTCTAATAAATTTTATTTTTAGGCCTTCCTGGATCCATTTTGGATCATTGATCTTCATCCCACGACTCCATCCATGGTTTTCCTTCCTTTGGATCCAGGGGAATGATTATTTTTCTCCCACTCCCTTTCAATTTAATTCTATCTCTTTCAAGGGAGACAATTTCTTTCATTCATCAAACCCAAGGATGACCAACAAGAGTTGCATATCATGGCATTCCTTTGACAAGGTTGATTACTTAGAATTTGACCGAAATCGATTTTGAGAATTTGAGTGTCTACATTTCTCAATATTCCAATTGGTTCTATTAATCTTTGATCAACTGATTTGAGATAGTTCAGTGTGGGCACTAGACTGGGTCGACCCATTCATATCCATGCTTCTCATGGAAAAATCTTTACTTGAGATCCAAAATCAATGACCACTTGATTGAACAACATTCTCTCAATCTCCAAGTCGACTCGTGGATCATAATATTTATTTTTATACGAGAGGTGATTTGCATCCTTGTTCGGTATCTGACCATCTTTGTATTCACATAATATGTTGAGTAGGTCCAATAGTCTACCTATTGAGTTTCTTTATTTGAAGAGCTACAAAAATTCTTGGATGGTGTCTTAATTTCTACTTCTCAAGTTTTTTTTATCTTTTGTGGAGTTCTGGAAGAAATTAAGAGCTTCTCTCATGAATTTCTCTTCTTTGTCTAGGTTTGGGAAGATACTAGCTTTATTTCTTTGGTAATTTTTTGGTGGAGTGTGAATATCTCGTCCTGCACCCGACCTTGTAACAATATGTAAGTTTTTTTAAGTTCATCACCTCCTCCTTAGATAATGCATGTAGTAGATTCACATTTTTTCTTGGTATGTTTTTTTCGAGTACTATCGGGCATTCTTCTAAAGAGTGATCTCCAATGCCGCATATATTGCAACATTTCAGATCAATTCTATATTTTATAGGGAAATATGGGTTGATATGATCATCTTTCCAGCAAATGAAACAATATGGTCATTCACAATCTCAACCTCGACCACCGAATCCAAGTCAGCGTCCTCGACCTTGACCATGACCGTAGTAGTCATCTCTTCGACCATAGTTGTTTGCTTGATTGGTGTTTTATGTGTGGTAGACTGTTTGTATATTATTCTGATTCTGGGTTTTTAAATGGCATTCTGGTGTTTGATGATCAGAAGCCTCATAGATATGAAACCATTTTGTGGTTTTTAGATTGTGTGGACAATCTTGTACACTATGATCAATTAGGCATTCATATATGTTACAATATTTTTGAGCTTGTATTTAGTGGATGTCTGTTGTTTATGTGTGCTCATTAAGGGGACAATTATCCTTTGTATGTCCTTCCACAAGGCATGTAGGGCGCCATACTTCATTTGGTTGTATAGATAGATTTTTTATTGTTTGTTGTAAATGTTCTATTTTCTCCTTAAGTCTCTCAGTCATCGAGGAATTCGATGGGCCATCATCATCTAACTCGACTCGTTGTGCTTTCTATAGTGCATCTTCACAATAGGTTATCTCATATAAGCGTAGTGGAGAATTGATTCTTGGCAGTAGCCCGACTAGATACCACTGGACCAACAAATTATGATCGATTGTTGTCATAATTTGGCTTAATATGTTTTTGAATCTCTTATCATATTATCTTACTGACTCACCTAGTCTTTGTTTTATTTATTTTAGTTTTTGGGCCACCAGATGTGTGACATCCTGAATTTTAAAGAATGTTAATAAGTTATTATGTATTTCTATTTTTGAGCAAGTTTGATTTTTCATATAATTCATGAACCATGTTAAGGCACGGTGCCATAGAGTGGCTTTGAATTGTGCCATTTGCTTATCGTCTTCTGTAATATCAGTCGCATCCCAAAAAATTTCACACACGAACCAATGGCATTTTGGGTCCTCCTCTCCTTCATAAATTGGGATGTAGTTAAATCCCATTTTGAATTTCTTTTTAGGAATGCTCGATTTTCTTGGTACTTGAGCTACAATTACTTTCAACTGAGCTATCGAATCCTCTGGTAGGTTTTATTTGCGTCTGGTCTTGGATGGTACTCAAGGAAAAAAGTTTCTTCTTAAGTATAGAAAATGCATCCTCATTTTGAGAGCTTGATATTTATATTCAACTAACCATCATTCCAAAGGTTGCATCACTTCCCAACTATAATTAATTTCTTCTCTTGCGATTAGATTTGGTAGGAGGGTCGATTTGCTGAGATCCTTAATTTGGATAATAATATTTTCAACTTCATTTCACTTTGGATCAACAAACAATGCATCTCGTAGGTTCCCTCGTCATCCCTTATGTACCATAATATTTCACATTGGTCATCGATCTGCAGTCTCTGTTGTAGAAATTCTCTTATCCATGGGTTGGTTTCTAGTGCAGAAGAAGTGTGTAAAGTTGGTCCAAATTATTCGTAGTCCATACTTTATGTTTCATCATATGGTTGATGAATGCTCAACTATGTGTCACTACATTTTTTGGGTGTTGCCGAGGTTGTTGCTATTTCCAACTATGGTCGATCTATGTCTGAATCAGACTACTCACATGCTCTATCAGGTTGACCCTCCCTGAACATATTTATATTCAAATTTTTATTTTTCCATTGGCTATGAAGTTCTTCTCTTTTCTGTTTCCTTTTATCCCGCTATAATTTCTGGATATCCAAGGATTGCTTATCGGATTTCTTCCCTCTTGACAACATTTAGGCTTTTGAAACACTACTTCAAGTATGTTTTTTTTATGTCATTTCACAATTTTGACCGAGCCCCCATTGCCGACCCGACTTACTCTACGTCGGTAGTGTTAGCCATGTTTATGTCTTTAGGAAGTAGTCCTAGGATTCTCTTGTATCTTTGCACTTTACATCAAGAAATGCTTCTCACTTTTCGTCTCTTTCTTGGAAGTTACTAATTGGTAATGAAATACCTAGTCTTGGTTGGTATTTGACGATGTCACTGACTCCCTTGTCGAGGAGAAATTTATGAAGAAGTGTCAGAACCGTGTAGAAAAATCCATCATGCAATTCGGTGTAAAATTTTTCTTTTATTCTATCGAGAGACGTCTGATATCCAATGGCTTGTTCTGAAATATAATCTTCAATAATTATTTCAATTCAGTCATGCAAATTTATTCTTCCTCCATTCGATGATTTTATGCCTAAATTCTCATCGGGTGTCAGATTATGCATTACCTGATTTGTTAATGTGTTGAAATAATGCTTCTAGGATAGCTTCAAAGGATATTTCATGTGTTTCTGAAAACAATCATGACCGTGCTTCGTCTAGTGAGAGATTATTACTTCTTGTGTAGTTTCTTATGTAGTTCTTAATTCTGTGCTCCCACAAATCGTGTATATCTTATAGAGTTAGCATTTATGTAAATTTCTACATGCCCAAGTCCAGTACTACCGAAAATAGAACCAATGTTAGAATCTAGGGAAAAGTGGGAAGATTTGCCAGTAGATCCTTACATATACATCATAGAGATACATGCACACAATAATCATAGATAAAGACTACACAAGTAATGAAATCCCAAGGAACAATTCTTTATTATATGATATAACATTACAACATAATTTTATACAACCTCTCACATGAATCTATTTGAGCCTTCATGTGTTTGTCTATTTATACCTCTTTCAGGTAGTTCTAACTACTTAATTGCCTGATTCGGTTGGTTAACAGATACTCTGACTGACCTCTACTTCTAACTGCATCGGTCGATCGACTAGTTCTTAGTCGACCATCAGTTATAGTTGACAGAATCGAATAGCCCCTACAACATTTACCCATTCAAGGTCTATGGTAATTCTTTCCTTAGGTATAATTTGACACAATAATATCCCCTTACTAACTCCAAAATTCATTTTCTTCGCGTTGAGGGAAATTCCACATTTCATACATCTTTAGAGGATATAAGTAATATGAGTGACATGATCAACTATGTTTTTTTAATAAACAATGACATCATACATATAAACAACAACACTTTTATTAATGATTCATCCAAATGTGACATCCATTGCTCATTGAAAGGTATCCCCTGCATTTATGAAGAAGAAAGGAATTCATTTATAAGCGAAGGTTCCCCATTTAGTGTGAAATATGTTTTTGAGCCTATATTGCTCAACTACCATAATATGGTTATATCTATAGAACATGTCCAAGAGTGAAAACATATCAGACTTAGATATGGTCTGCAAAAGTTGTTCCATAGGTGGGACTAGATAGTTATCCTTTTGTGAGGCTTTGCTCAAATTCTTTAAATCAACACACAATCAGAGTTCTCCATTTTTATTTACTATAGGAATGAGGTTAGAAACAAAAGTAGAATGTATAACCTAGAAAATAATCCTAGCATCCAATAGTTTACTTAATTACCTTTGGATCTGAGCCTCAAGGGATGGGTGAACTCACCATAACTTCTGTTGAAAAGGCTTAGTTTCATTTTTCATCGGGATCATGTGTTGAATTATTTGTATTCCATAAGTCTTAATATTGTCATATGAGCAATAAAACACATATTTATATGATTTAAACAATTTGATATGTGTTGTTTTCTCTTATCATAGCATCATCTCCCTAAATTGATATTTTTCGGATCTTCTATGGTGCCCAAATTGATAATATCATTTCCTAAACTTGAACTTTTGTTTTTAACATTTGGTGATCCCTTTAATTACTATGTAGGTAAAATATTTTTTCTAGATTTACCATTCCCTTAGGCATGGTATGCATCTTTGTAATTTCTTATTTTAGACTTCCCTCTTTCAAAGTTGCCTAAAAGTCATCATCATCTACTGAAAGGTCCTTAAATGTTTCCTCATTGGTGAGGAATTTGAGGATCTATTTTTCTCCTTCAAAAACACTCTAGCTCATAAAATGATTGAGTACAAATGGACAATATAACAATTCAATAGAGAATATGGAGACTTCAAAATATTCTAGTGGGGATAATATAGAAGTGGTGGTACATAGTGAATCCACGACCTTGTTTTTATATCTAGGAACAATAGTAATGTTGAATGATAAAAAATGATCAATTAGTCTATGGATTTCGTGCTAATAATTTCTTAGATGTAAAGGATTACAATGAATAGTATTCTTAATATGTCTTACTACAATATCAAAATCACCAAAGACTTTAATCTTCACAATATTAAGATTGATGGCTTTCTTCAGAACTTGAATATAGAAAAGTGTGTTTTCCTTTTGGAAGGGTTATTCATACATTCAAATTCTAACCTTGAATATAGAAAATTGAGTTTCCCTTTTGGATCTATTATCATACACCCATCCCCAACTCCTTATAGAGACTTAGACCCATCAAAAAATAGATTCCACAAATCCAATCTATATTCCAACTCAATTTTTTTCTTATCAAAACTTTTTGTGCCTTTTTCTTTCATGTTTGCAACAATATATTTATTAGACACAACATTGGTGAAATATTATCCTGCAAGAGGAATTTCAACATGTAAAGTTATTTTGAACCTTTGTGTTTTAGGTATTTTATAATTGTGAGCGATGAAATTATTGAAATAAGAATCTGATGCATAATTTTCCAAATATGGGACGTTCTAAATATGCTAGTTCATTTATCGCCTCAAGTTCAATCATCGTATGCCTCATGAATCTCTCCTAGTCGATTCTAATCATGTTAAATTGACCATTCCAAGGGAGCCAAAGATGAGGAAATTCATATGTAAAATAACTTTCCAACTTCTACGACAAATATCAACTAAGTAAACCATTTTATTCTAGGATATTGACCACTCTTATATGAATAACATGATGGAATTTATGATTGGAAGATACTCTAATCGGGACATATTTTAACTCACCAATCAATTTTACCTCATATTTATTCAATTGTATTATGTGTGTAGAGAACTTGGTTGGGATTACATTCAGTTTTTTACATACTGATTATAGCATGATATTTGATGAATCTCCTGAGTTAACCAAACAATTATGAACATTTTGGTTGGTTCAAAAGTCAACAAAACCGGGGGGTCAAATATTTAGATTTTCTTTCAGTAGCTGATGCAGTGACCACTACTTTTTATACATTGTTATCAATTATTTTTCTTGTGAGTTTAGAAAGGCTAGGGAGTGGTGATTTATCATATTTTAAAGCATTTAATAAGATCTTGCACTTCCATGAAATATTTCACAATTCTAAGATAGAAATGTTTTCTTCGATTTTCTTGAGATCCTCAACAATGTTGTACTCCATGGTTTCCAACCTTATACCATATATGTTCGGTAAATCAATGAATACAGATGTTGTTATTTTATTAGGGTTAGGATTCCAAGAGGTCTTCTTGATTGTTTTAGGTTTAGTCAATTGATGTTGAATGAGGGTTCCCTTACTCCTTGTTTACACTACCAAGATTTATGTCATTACTTCATCCTCTTCTATTATATTTATCCCAGGTAGTACATTCCATAGAACCATAATTGTCTCAATTGTATGTTGTGAATATTCTTCATCATGTGGTTTTTTTGGATGGTCACCAACTTCTTCAACTCGAGCATACCCATCAAGCAACCTATTGACAACCAAATTTGTGGAATTTATCCATTGTGTGCATGTTTTATCTAAATGGGTTTCTTGATGATATTTTCAATAATTACCCATAGCTACTTCCTCTATATCTAAGTTTTGATTTGTTGGGGGAGGTTCAATAGAATTTGTGGAAACGATATTTTGAAAAAAGGTTTGTTAGGTCTCTGATTTAAGCTCCCTTCACCCGAGTTCCTATTGATGTCAATTATTTCACTTGACAGTTTTTAAATCATCCTCTACATGGTTTCCATATCCATGGACTCCTTTTCTTTACTATCTACAAGTTGTTTTATTGGATTCATAGTCAAAATGAGATTCCTTTTGGGTCAAGTTACCTCTTTCTTCCCAAAAGTGGTTTTTCCTTCTTTACATCCTCCCATCTCAAATTTTATTTTTCTGGCTTCTTCAAAAGTTAATGCCAAGGTATTATTTCCAACCCTTTTAATGAACATCGATATTGGTGCCAAAATATCATTGGAATATACTTTGATTTAAATCCCTTCGTCCAGAGCAATACCTTGTTAGAACTGATTCAAGATAGTTGTGAATATTTTATTAAAATATACAATATTCTCCTAGGGGCCCATTACTAAAGATAATATTTCTTCCATCAAGGATCCCATAATCATTTCTTCACCAAATTTATATATGAAAGCTTTCTGAAAATATACCCAGTTAGTTATTGACCCTATGGGAGGATTCAAATACCAAGTTGATATGGAATTATAAAATGTATAAGGAAATAATTATCAGATTGTGTCTTTGCATTGCACATTCATCAATATAATGGAAAAGATCATCCTTTTAACATGATCCTCAGGGAGGACAATGAATTTAGGGTCATATTCAAGTAATAAGTGATATGGGTGTGTAGATAAATTGTGAAGGGGGTGTGGTAAGGACAAAGCATCAAAAGCCAACTAGGTTTGATTTACATTTTGATTGTCGCCCATTAGATATTCAAGTTCTTACCTATCAAAATCAAAATCAAAGTTGTATTGATAATATGAATGAATACTCTCAGGTGGGGTTGGAGCAAGAGTGTTCGGGTTTGATGAAATCAAAATAAAAGTTTGATTGATTTCTCATAGAGACAGTTCCACGAATTCATACACCATATGGACCAAAGTATGCTCAAGAGTAGAAACTATGGTTTTGGTAGTGTTTATTCAAAGACTAAGCAATAGAGATATCGAGAATGCACCAATTTTCTTAGTGTAGGCTAAAGTGATGTGTATGAATCTGTTCACCTCCTCTTTTTATACTAGGTACATGATTTACTTAGTATATATTCCATTTTCACCAAAATCTTGAGGTGGTAAGATATCAAAATTTTGAATTTTTCGATTGGGTATTAACGAATATGGGTTGTTTGTATGGATTTCCATACACAAGCCCTCCTTCTAGCACCAATTTTGTTTATGGGGTTGGATTCGTAATGCTCAATAATAGGGATTAAACCCAAGTTCAAGGCCCAATTAGACTCCTCCTTGTTTGGTAGGGAATAATCGTCTGAGTTAATGGTTGGGAAATCATTTGATGGGATTTAAAAATTCCTTTATTTCTCTTTTCTTTTTCTAATATTTTAGACTTAAACTAATCAAAAAAATTAACCTAACTACTTAAAGGGGATTTTCTCTCTAGGATAACTTGTAAAGTGATTAATAGACATAGATATGATTTTATAATCCTTTCATAAATAAGTCCTCCAAGTAATATTAACATACACTCCATATCATAAAGTTGAAAGAGATGAAAATTAGAATACTAAAAATTAATTCTATGATAATAATTAAATAGAAATAATTGAAAGAAAATTTACTAAGAAAAGAAGCAATTCAATCAATTTTAATGCCCTTACTCATGGCTTCATAGTTAAGATATGAATTTGTAATCCAATTGACCAACTATTTGCAAGAATCCAAAATTTTTCTCTGTTTGTTTGATCAAGGAAATAAATTATAACATTAGCAATAAGTTCTAGCCATTTAATCACTGAAATCACCATTTATTCATTTCTCTCTCCCATATTTATCCTTCCTCCCTCTCGAATCCCCCCAAATGTATAAATCACCCCCTTCCTTATCCCTCCATCCACTGACTCCCATCATCATAAATTTTATATCTCCCATTGTCCCTTCTCATCAATTTCCTACCTACCCTTAATACAATAAAATACTCCATTCCTTTATTGTTACATTGCTTTAAAAAACAAATAAAAAAATATAATTAGTTCAATAATTAATTGACTCAGATTAATTAATAATTTAATTAATTAATTAACTTTTAATACCTTAATGACTTAATTTAACTTACTTAATTAAATCATTAATTAATCTAATTGGGGTGTTACATACACCCACCCTTCAAGAAAATTTCTCCCAAATTTATAATAACTTACTATACAAGGATAGTAATAACATAATTCATACATCCAGGTCAGATAAGCCACATCATTAATTTAAAACACTCATAAATAATAGCCTATATCCACAAGTAATGCATGCATAGCTAGCACATACAAAACTCATTTGTTTAATAATGGAAATAATTAACACATCTAATGTAATTCTTGTATGCTTCCAATCCAATCAGCAATGCAATTAACCTCATAAAGAATAAATCAACCATTTACAATATTTGGAGAATCCTTCAATTATAATAATTTAATAGAAGAAACATTTACCTAGATAATTTCAATTTAGTTAAGCATTTTTTTTAAACAAAGAGAAAATAAAAAACTAATTCTATAAGATTAAAACCCCACGCACTTTCAACTACTTCTAATCATCCTACCTCCCTAACATAATTCCATCTTCCATCCCTATCCTTCCTATGTTGGACTATCCAGGAGTGTCAACTATATTGACCTAACTCTATATAGAACCCGTAAGTAGAAGTGTCAACTATCTTGACCAATATTTCCGAGCAGGAAACTGGCAGTCATCATCACACTTCTAGGGGAGCATGACCTAACATTATCCTTCCATGACTCCAAGTTTCAGAGGATAGATGGTGGGAAATGACTCCACCCCTCCCGATAGAACTAGGGTCAACACCCTGTCATGGACCATACAGTGGCAATGTGTTGTTGGGATTTTGTCATCATATTTTCAGTTTCAGACAGTCTCACTACCTGAAAAACCTGCACTTTCCCACATATTTTCGAAATGCATTTGAACCAACATAATTTAACATATAAATATTCATACCATACTATTTCTCGGTCGATGTTCACGACATCAACCATTGATTATCATCATCATTTGGCTATTTCATAGCCCATTAATATTCAGGTTAGTTATAACACATACTCATGCATATTCATACACTATTAACATGTAATTGCATTCAACCATTTTTGGATATATTTGGGCTAACCCAGGTTCTACTTTAGTTCTCCAACAAAACCCTACAAACCATTATCCCTTTTGGAGACCAAAAGGAAACACTGTGCACAGAATGCACAATGAAGTCTCACCCAAGATGGATTTATGGGTGGCTACAGGACTCAAATGTTTGCAGCCTTGTGTTGGGTATGTGTTATATTCTTTGCATGTGTGTGTGGGGGTGTGTTAGATTCGAAAATAGAGTATGACGATCCCAACTTCCTTCGACCTTTGTGTCATGTGCGTTGAGCGCTTTCCTTGGGAGGTTCATAGGGGGGGGAAAGATTGGACCCCCCTAGTTACACACAACATTCAGCTTCAGGTGGTAGCCTAGAGTCGTCAGGTTTCGGGGAAGCACCCCAAAAAATAATTGGGCAGTTTTTTCTATTTTAACGGATTTTGCTATTTTTAGCAGTTTTCTAAATTAATCCTGGATTAAGGGATTAGGGTTTTGGTAGCTACTGAATACCTAAAATATTGTATATATTGTATTTTGAATGGTGAAATTAATACAATGAAGAGTTGAAATGTGAGACACCAAGGAAGGTTGGTTTTCTCTCAGTTAAGGGTTTCTGGTGTTAATCTTTGTGTACTATGTGTATGAGCCATTCATTAATTTTTGGTTTTCATAAGAATCTATATGCATTGCTTTACTTCACAAGTTTAAAACTTACATGTGGTATCAAAGCCATTTTTGGATTTAGGGGGACGCCTTTGTTGCTAAGGGTTTGTCTCGGTCTTGATAGATCAAGTTTATCTTGGGTCTATGATAAACCTAGGTTCAGTGGGAGATTTTGCAGCGGTGATTCGAGTGTAGAAAGAGGAATGGAAAGCTATTCTAGAAATGAGATAGAAAAGTTCAATAGTAAAAAAAATGAGCTATGGAAGGTCAAGATGGAGGACCTTCTTGTAGACAAAGAACAATGGATTGTTGTGGATACTGGTATAGATCCTACTGGTACGCAGTCTACTAGAACAGAGTCTATTGGTACACAAACAACTAGTACCCAACCTACTGGTGTGTCAAAGGAATACTCGAAGAAGTTGGATAGAAGAGAAAGGAGTATTATTCGACTCTTCCTAGAATATTCGGTGTTGTTGAATGTCTCGGGAGAATCTGTTAGCACTGAAAGTCACCCTTAGACTTCTAGAGGATAAGTGCAGTACCCATTTGATTTAAATGATTAAAACAATTTATACTTGGGGGATCAACAAGAGAAGAGTAAAAGGGAGAGGGAAGCAAACTATATGTAAATTCATTCCATTGGGCATGGAGTCAACACATCATATGGATCAAAGGCACTCAAGCTTCCTACCAGACCAAAAGGGATATAATGATGGAAGGAGGTATAAGGAATATTAAAAAAAGAATAATACCATCAAGCAGAGATCCTCTCAGCAAAAATGACTTAAAATATTACTAGAACAAAGATCATGAAAGGTGGAAATTACTAAAATTCATTTTCAGCTCATGAATCTCCTACCCATGAATAACCATTGATCTTTAATTCCTACAATTCCAATCAAGCAAGATGACAAGGTAGAATGATAATAAAGAACATAAAGTTTGGTATCACAACTTTCAAGAATATTTGATGGAAGAAATGCCTACAACACATGCCCTTAGGCTTACAAATACGTAGATAAACTACTCCTACAACTCTATAGATAAGCCTAATACCCAACATAACATTATAGGTTTAAAATATATATGATTTTATCTCAAGTGGATCAAAAGTGAGATGTTGTGATTTAATTCCAATAACACAAGTTCTCAGAAACAATACTCCAACAAAGAAGGCCAACATAACCTCTGATCAACACATAAATTTGAAAATGAAAAGAAGAATGTA
>ML799772.1:29544-80404 GCA_009831015.1 Picea engelmannii
AGGTCAAAGTAATCAAAGTGGTTTAAGAGATTTTAAAAGGTAAATAATAAAGTGAAGTGATGAGTGTATTATAATTCAAAGTGAATACAAAATAAATTATTTCAATAATAATTTTAATGGAGATATTAGAAGTGGACCCAACCATAAAATAAGGAAAGTGGGGCTAAGTGACCTAGAAGATGTTTTTAAGGCAACTACTTGGAGAGTATAAATAAGAGGCAAGGCTCTCTCATTTAAAAAAAACTTGAGAATATTGAATATATATAAGTGTCTGAGGTTTACAAATGATATCTAAGACAAAATTCTGAGGAAAGTGAAGAAAATAAGGCCGCAATGCAAGGAAGGATAAATTCTTTTGATGGTGCTTTCTAGGGTATGTTATTTTCAGGTCATCTCACCATTTTCACTACAACTTTTTTTCTATAATGATTTAGATCTTGAAAATCCTATGAAAGTGAGAAAACATATCCAAGTATCTGTGGTTAAAAATTTAGCTTGTGGATCATTGTAGTTTGGGAGTTACACTCTGTGGAAAATAGGGTTTTTGGCTAGTCTTGAAACTAGTCAAAATCAGGATTTTCTGGTAAAAACGTCATAACTTCTTCATAACAGATAAAAATTTAGTGAGACCAATTGTGTTGGTTAGGGTATAGTCTTTAGTATTCTATGTAATATTTTTATATCATTTCATCAAATATTTTGTGTGGGGCAATCTCTACAAGGTCTCTCTCTAGAATAAGCCAGAATTCAGCAAGGTATGCCATGTTTGCTATAACTCCTTTTCTGAGAGGTTCCAAGTAGTGCCACTTGGAGGAATTGCATAAAAAATACTGAATAAATTGTTCTTTATACATTACAGGTTGAAATTTACGATTACTTCAAGTTAGGTTTGTTGACTAATCCAAAACTAAGCATGTGAGACTAAAGAAAAGTTTGATGAAAATGCTAGTCTCTTATTTTTAAAGTTAAGGAAGGTTTGCAGGAATGTGATCATATACACTAGGTCTATTACAGAGCTACAGATCAGATTTGGATGATGAAATTAATGAGGGCTTTTAGTTGAGGTACATGTTGAGTACATGGTTGAGAAGAGTAGTTGATGAGTTGATGCACATACATGAAGTGTATAGTTGATGCTGTTGGTACATATTGATGATTCATAGTTGATGAGTAGTTCACACATGATTGGAACATACTTGGTACATGGTTGGATGCACTTTCTTATGGTACATATTGATTACAACTTGGTGCATGGTTGATGCACTTGTTTATGATATAGGTTGATTACAGGTTGGTGCATGGTTGATGCACTTGTTTATGGTACAAGTTGATGCATGGTTGATGCATGGTTCAGATTTATTGGTATAGGTTTACAACAATATATCTCATAGTGATAGTGTGACAGTGGTTCCATCATTCTACCTCTACTTCAGGGTGGCAGGACGGGACAAGGACAGGTGGTTGTAGCCACCTTCTAGTTGTAGCTGGAGAACATTGGGGGTTGTAGCCTCCTTTTGGTTGTAGCCAGAGATTTGGGGAGTTGGAGCTTCCCTCAGGTTGTAGCCTGAGAAACTAGGGGGTTGGAGCCTCCTTCCAGTTGCAACTGGAAAACAAAGGAAGTTGGTGCTTCCAATGAATGTAATTCTTCAAGACATATAAGAAAAAACATTCTGTGGTTTTCTCCTGATTTGGGTTTCCACGTAAAACACTGGTGTACTGTGTATGTGTGTGATTGCTTATTTATTATTGCTCATTATTGGATAATAATTCTACATTAATATAAAATTTGAAGAAAAGGATTATAATTACGTTATTACTAATTCATTCTCCCTCTCAGTAATCCAACAGTTTCTTCCCTTTGATATCTCACTTCTTACGGAGTGCTCGACACTGCTTGAAGTTCTAACTCTCCTACTCTTGCTTGAAGTTGATGAATGGCCTCAACGAGATTCCCCACTTGGATTTTAGCTGTCTCTTCTTCCATCTATGCCAAGCCCGACATAAAGAGAAGTGCTCTAGTCACAGCTTCCTTGACCATAGTCTTCTCTGCGAGCAACTGGTCTTTCTCTTTTTGGATTTTCTCTTTGTCCTCTTCGAAATTCACCCTAAGGTCATCGTTCTCTTGCTGCGCAACCTGGAGTTTCTCTAGGACCTCCTCCTTTTCTTGCTTCAAGGCCTATGTGGCCTACTCCCTACCTTCTTGGGCTCGACAAAGGTGAACCTCTGTTGCATCTGCTAATCTTTGCAACTGGGTGGGTGTTATAACCCTAAATTGCACCACACATGCTTACCTGGCATCAGGCCAACTCATATACCTTCATTTCCAAAACATCTGCTGAACAACCTCTTAAAAAATCCTCTTGGGTAAAGGTACACATGCCCTAACCCACTATTGCATGCGTGTGAACACTGGCAGGCCTACTACAGCCCGCGTTTACCTAACAAAACAAAAAAATAGGAAAGTTGTCGATGGGACAAAAAGCTATGGGTCAGTTAACTGAAACTCCCGACCATGCATGGCTGAGAGTTCATCCAAAATCCTAGCTCCTTCTAGCCTATAAAAGAAGGGGTAGGGGTACTATTTGGAAGAGGAAAACTATAGCGAAGAAACTCTGCCCATTTGCCAAATCCATTTGTCCCAACCCTTTAGCCTTTCCTCAAGCCTAATGAGAATTAACGCAAAGCAGTTGGAGGACAAAGAAGAGGAGGATCCCAGGATCAGGATCAAGGAGCGGTGGCCAGTATCGAATTTGATTATAAGTTGATTCATTTTGAAAATAATAGAAGAATAGTTTTCCCGTCCCAATGCATGAGTTATCTATGATTTGTGTAATTTATGCTTAATTTCTAACCCTCAAGTAGAAAAATAGCATGCATGCATAGTGTTTTGTCTTGATTGCAGTTAACTTTGGAAGGAGCAGCGCAAGTAAGAGAGAAAAGCGCAACGAGAGATCTACACCAAACATCAGTAAAAAGGTTAGTAGTTCCTTTCCATGCATGTGTCTTGAAAGAGGGGTTTAAGTTTTGGGTGGTAGGTTAAAAGGTCATTTCTTTATGGTCAAAAGCTGCATGCAAGTCTGACCCTAGTTTGCTAGTCCGTAGGGTATTATTTCTCAACAACAGAATTGGCGACTCCACTAGGGAAGATACTCTTTAGGGTTTCCGGATTTAGTTGAGTTTTTGGGTAGTTTAAGAGATTAGATTTTCTATTTCTTTGCCTATCATTTTTAGTAAGGCCTGTGCTAGCAGGGAGCCTGGTTCTTTATACCAATTTTCCCTGACTGTTGCTTGACGACAATTTTCGGGACACAGAGGTACACGCGGCCTGCAGAAGGCCTGCACGCGTGTGCCCGTGCCCTAACCTTCTATAGCTCGCGTGTGAACGATTGCTGTAGAGGTTTTGGTAGCATGTAGGAGTCATAAATCTTGAGAGGCAGTCCTCCTCTTCCCTTTCAGAATTATACATTCTCAAGGGGCTTTGTGGATCCTGTCCGAGTCTTGCTGGTTCACAGTCTTGTCTCAGTTTTCTTTATTGCGTTCTATTATTCCTTGCAATTATTTTTCTTTTCTGTGAAGAAGAAGCATCCAAGCCTTTAGGAGACTCTGATTATCAATACCAGAGGCCTCTTCCTGGTCTGGGCTGCCTGTGTTATTTTTTTCTTAGAGTTTATACATACACACGGCCTGTGCAAGTGCATCCCATAGGTACACGCGCTCTGTTGTAGCTCAGCACGTGTGCTGTTTCAGTGACAGTAGCATGCTTGACAGGCTGCTTTTCAATCAGGGTGGGGCAGTCATCCCCTCCTGTGGTGAGAAGTGTTCCTCTCAGGTGTTTGAGTCTAGGGTTGCACAGTCAGTAGGTTAGGGCCTCTTATCCTTAGCCCATTCTTTCTTAGTTGATGTTTGATAGAAAAGATAATTTTTTTTTTATTTTTTATTTTTTTTATTTTTTTTATGGTTTTTAGACAAACATAAGAGTCGGTGCTTTCTTGATTGCCATTGTGTGTCTTTTCTCTGATTCTTTGTGATCTGCGCTTTAAGCCATAATTTGGTTTTGTTTTCTTGGTTTTGTGCTTGTCGGCATTTTCCCTTTATTGCTTCATTTACCACTTAAATAAAAAAATAAAAAAATATCTCTTTTTCATTTTCTTCTTTGTTTGAAGATTGTGTTTTTTCATCAATAGCTAGGAAGAAGTCTTTTGTTCATAAGTTTTTGCAGTGCATTTAGAGTATAAGTAGCTCATAGTCGAGTAGAAATTCCTTTATGTTTGCTGCATGAAATCTTAGCAAAATTGAAAAGAAAAAGAAGTCTTTCTTTGTGAAAAGTTGTTGATTTTTGCATTCAGTAAAAGTTTTTTGTTTCCAGCATTTTTCATTCATTTTTGCTTTGAGTCCTTACACATCATCAGTTTCACCTTCATATCCCATGACGTAAAAAATCCCATAAAAGAAACGCTAATTTAAAATCTATTAGACTTTTTTGTTTGTAGGGTTCACAAACTAGTTCAGGACTAGGGCCTTGGATTAGGTTGGAGAGGAAACTCTCCAAGGCCACTCAAAACCAAACATTGGAGTCTGTGATAGGGAGTGTAGAAGTCTAGTTTTGTGGAAGTTATCTAGGACCCCCCTCTAACACAGGGGATAAACACAAGGTTGCATGCGGAAAGGTAGCGGAGATAACCCCTCCAAAGTCAGACCAAGCGTAGTGGAGAACACATATCGAGGATTTGTTTTAGGATTCCATCGTTTGCATTTGCCACGGGGATTCATGGGTCTCGAATTCATTTGAGGTCCTCAGTTGTCTTCCAGACCATTTTCTCTCGATACCCTTGACAGGTTTTGGGCTTGATACCCTGCTCATTGTGGTCTACTCGACTATCGATTGTATCGGCCTGGTGACTGTTCGCGTGTTGGCAAACTAGTTGCCAATCTTTTTAGGGATATACACAAGTGACTGCGGGGGTATACCACGGTACCTAGGAGAGACATCGGGCCATGCTTTGCAGAGTATACCTGGAGGGTGCTTCCATTTTTGAGTTGTACTTACACCGGTAGGTTGCTCTAGTGTTGGTTGTTGTAACTGTTCTTCAAAATAGTTAGTGCTTTCTTTTCTTATCTCTTAGGGGCTTCTTTTTTAGTGTGTGTTACTGTTTGATCATGTCTTGGATCTTCTCACACAATGGAGGATCCCGAGATCTGTCGGTCATGAAGGCTCTTGGGCCTGCCGTCGGTTATACTGGAGCCACCCCTGCCACCATTGAGGTGGAAGCTAGACCAACAAGGGTCTTTTGAAGAAACCGGGTTACAAACCATTGTGCCCGAACAAATCCCAGAGAAATCAATCGCCAATCTTGGCTCGGTTGAAACCTCAACCACTGATACTTGGCCATCGGTCATTGTACCCATCCAGTTTTACGAACGCCTTTTAGTGCCTCACACAGTTATGGAACCAAACACTGTTACTTCCTCTGGGAATTCTTCCATTCCCATCACCGTTGCTACCAAAGGAGAAGCATATCCTAACTTGCTGTCGTCGGTTCGAGCCACTACAGTCTCGACCACAACTACATCGCACAGTGGACTGATCCCATATATCGCGGTGGCCACAAATCCCTTCACACCTAGTGCGACAGGCCCTCCATTCTCATACGGTATGCCTAGTTCAGGTACAAGTCCTGCACTCACTTACTCCACTTTACAGACTTTGGGTCTGGGGGTAGGGAGCTCTAACGCTCCTCTCCAAGGTCAACTTGGGGGCATTCCTATCCCTTTTAATTCTTTTCCTTACGTTGGAGGTCATATCTCTCCTTCTTCCCCTTTTCTTGGTGGTCTACATCAGCAGTCCATCGGGCAGCCTGCACACACGAGTTCGTTTGGAGCCGAGAGTCAAGGAACACCTGCGCAAACTCTGCTGGTAGGTTCGCCACCGTTTGTTTGGAACGAGACGTTTGGTAACAACACTTTCGCATCCACTACTTTCCCATCTGGGGGCACTCCCATCTTTGGATAGTCTACTCTGGCGCAGGGTACTATTCCTGCGCCGGGGGCACATATAGCAGGACCTTGGAACTCAGGACAAGGATCCATTCCCTCCTCTGGAATGTCATTCTGGGGTAATTCTTTCCACAATCAATGGAACCCTGGACAGAATTCTATGCCTCTCCCATCAGGACCGACATGGGGTAATCCTTCCCAAAGTCCTTCACACATGATGAACGCCCAACATCCTATGTCCTTTATGAGGAATCAGCCAATGATGTCTCCACAGATGCAAAATCCTTATGCTGGTCAGGGCCATGGTTTCTACCAGAATCCGGGCCAACAACCAAACTTTTCCTAGCAACCTGGTGCCAGTCAAACTCCAGGGCTCTTTTTTCCAGGCTATCAACAACAACCTAAACTACCATTCCTGGTGATGTTACACTTCCCAGATTTGAAAAGGTTGTTAAATGATCCTATTTGTCATGATCCACGTTGGCCTCCTATGCCAACAAAGTTTCCTTCGGAAATTCCAAAGTTCGAGGCCAAGCCTAACGAAGATCCAGGTGATCACATGACTACCTTCCATATTTGGTGTTCATCTAACTCATTGAAAGATGACTCCGTCCAGTTGCGATTGTTTCAACGCACTCTCATCAGGAGTTCCACAAAATGGTACATCGATCTTGATCGCTCAAGACACTCTTCTTTTGGTGAACTGGCAATGGCCTTCCTTAACCATTTCCAATTACCTGTGAGATACGACGCTGGCACTGAGCTGCTTGCCAATTTCGAAAAGACGACAATAGACCATATCTCTGATCATATCCGAGAATGGAGACGCCGAAAGAGTATAATCAAAGTACCAGTCCCACCAACATTCCTGCTCAAGTGGTTCCTTAAGTCTTTAGTTCCACAATTATCCAAAGACGTCGCGACTTCAGGAGTTTTCTCCGAAGAAGATGCCATCATGAGGGCTCAACAGTTTGAGCTTATCTATTCTCAATATGGTTTATTGTACAACATCTTTCCAGATGCACCACGATCGATACTGGATAAAACTAGACAGAGAGCTGGACCACATGCCGATGGTATTGTTGGCTCAGCACAAACCAATCCCGCTGAGCAATTGATAAAGCAATTGCAATAGTTATCTATACAACACTCAGCGGCCAGCCAGACTTCTGCTTTGGCTTCTCCTCCTACCCAAATGTCAGAAGTACACTCTGTGCAGACGACTAACCCAAAGGCCAACTAGCAGCCTGAAGGGAAGAAAAAACAATGAAAGAAGGATAAGGGGGAGAAAAAACCCACTGATAATGCTGGCGAGGGCACCACAGAAAAATGGAAGGCGAGGTATCTATGCAACTTGTGTGCAGAAGACCACCTGACCCATCTATGTCCTCGACTTGTAGAGGCCCAGAAGTTTGTCACACAGCAACAACAAGCCATGTTGACCAATCCCTTTCAGCATGGGAAAAATTTAACTCAAGCCTCTACAACTATTGAAGGAGGCAGCCAAGAAACCTGTCCTCCCCCAAACAATTCCTCATCCGTGAACGTATATATGGTTAGGGGTGATGCTTTCATAACGACTAGAGCACACGACTATAGTAAACCAAGCGCCTCTGAGAAGGGTAAAGAAGCCGAAATCCCATCTCTTCCTCTACAGATTGAGAAGATGTTGGGAGAAACAATGACATGCATTCCAAAGGGTACGTTTAAGAAAGCTTCTCACAACCCAAACGCAAGGGCCACCCAAAATTACTTTGTGGTGGAAGATTTATCACAAACCCCATGTGCGATGTCCGCTTTGGAGGTCCTCCCAAGCTTCCCTTCTCAGAGGAAAGCCTTGTTGACTGCTTTAGGCTCTACTGAGACCTATAAACCGGGTACCATCATGTTAGATACGACCGATTTAAAACCTCGTCTACCTTACCACGTCGCGTTTCAGATAGTAGTGGCTCATCCCACGAAAACTTTTACGCAGAATATCTTTCGCATGGTGGTCGACGAGGGCGCCTTGACATGCGTTATGTCCTTAGCATGTTGGAAGGCCATTGGCCAGCCCGCTTTGTCTCCATCACCTACTCTCCTCACTACCTTCGATGGTCATTCTTTCCAACCACATGACATCATCCCTTCTTTCCCTGTGCAGTTAGGAGGGAAGATCGTGTGTGTTGAGGTAGAGGTAGTCGATGCTCCCCTCGACTATAACCTCTTGTTAGGTTGGAGTTGGACTTATTCTATGCAAAATGTGGTTGCTACAGTTTTCTGAGTCTTATTTTTTCTACACGAAGGCTGGATAGTGACCATCGATCAATTGTCCTTCTCTAGACCTGAACCAACTTTGGGGGCATCCACGGTTCCCATGATTGATAATCCTCAACCTGGAGTCATTAACGTAGGAGTTGGTTTGTGCCGATCCCTGATGGGTACCTTCGATTACCCACCACCTCATGACGATGTTAAGTTTATATCTAATCACCACAAGGTTGATATTTTTCACGTTTCGTCATTCCGCATGACTTACTTTTTGGATCTGTGGATTCTTCCTTCCCCATCAGCCATGATGGATGAGACAGGGCACTCCGACATGTCCATGCCCTTGTCGACGGCTAAAGTAGTGTACTCTTTAGTCCAACAAGCTTCATCTAACCCTGATCCGACTCCCACACAAGAGTTGGATCCACTTCTAGAGCCTATTTGGGCTCAGGGTTCTCTTGCTACCACCGATTCGTTAGACTTAGTCTTGCCTTCTGATGAAGCTGTAATCGAAGCAACGACTAGTTTAGACAAACCTTGGGAATATCTTCATCACATATCATATTTCCTCCCAAGGTTAAGCCGAATCAAAGCAAGAGAATTCACCATGTCTAGGACTGGAGATAGGTCTTGTCATACTAATCCCTTAGCTACACACAAGATATATGCTAAGGGTAATATGGAAACCATTGCTGCAATGATACCTATCAATATCTCCAGAACCCCTGGCATCATAGACAATGTTTTCATCGGAGCATACAACTCCCCCGAGGAGATGCCAGGAATCGACCCACAAAGAGTCTATCATGAGCTAACTTTGTTGTTTTTCAAGCTTGCTTTGAGATTTGAAAGCAACATCCAGCGAGACTGCATTTATGCTTTTCGATCTCGTTCAGATTAACTGAGAAAAGTAATCATTATGGAGTCTTCTTTAAGCCCTTTTCAAACTCCTTAAAGATGAAAAGATTTCCGAGTGACCTTGTTTCTTCACACTCGTTAAATTGGTCCAGAAGAACATTCCTTAAACGGGTCTCCTTTTAAGCCCTTTTCAGATCCTCTAAAAATGAAAAGATTACCGAGCGATCTTGTGGCCTTTCACGCTCGTTAAACTGAAATTTTAAGTCACATATTTCTGGAGGTAGTTTACCCCTTTTTCGGTCCAGATGGTCAACTGTACGAACAAAGGAATACTCTATTGAATTCCCATTCTTTAGAAGAGTATCCTCAGGTATAATTTTATTCCTTTTTCGGGCCTGAGGGACTAAATTTACGAAAAAGAAACCCCCACGGAGTCCATAGTTAAGCTCTTTTCAGACTCCCTAAAATTGAAAAGATCGCCGAGTGACCTTTTTCTTTCACACTCGTTAAAATGGTCCAGAAGAACATTCCTGACAGAGTCCATAGTTAAGCTTTTTTCAGACTCCTTAAAAGTGAAAAATAGTCGAGTGATCTTGTCCTTTCACACTCGTTAAAATGGTTTTGAATTGACGTCTAATCGGTGCTAGTTTATCCCTTTTTCGAACCGACTAGACTATTGTCGAAAAAGGTACCCCAATGGAGTTTCCTTTTGTTCTTTTTCAGACTCTCTAAATATGAAAAAACACCGAGATTACCTTCTCTGGGCTCGTTAAACTTACATCGAAGGACGTTACCATTGTGTGTTCTATCAACCGCATTTGCATACCTTACCCATCAACCTTGTAACAGTTTGCTTCTGCGTCTTAACACCTTTGGCCACTAGAGGATTTTTCCCGAGTATCATTTCCCCACAACATCAGTCTTGTCCTTGTGCCTTGAGCTTGTATGTTTGCAGTACTCGTTCCTCCATTGTAACGTAATATTCCTTTATTCTTTTTCAAAAATCATCAAAAAGAACAAAAAAATCAAATATACCCCAAAAAGAGGATGGGAAAGGTATTTTCTTTATTGGTAGCATAATCAATCGCCCTTGGATGAAGCACATCTGTCCGTTTGATCATTAGACTATGGGAGGTAGTACGACCTTAGGAAGATTTTTCTCACTATATAGAGTTGTGTCCTCCACCGTTTGGTTACTCTTCCAGACATATGGAGAGTTTGCGTTGCCTCCTGCTTCGTAGACTTATGATTAACAAATATGCTGCCTGAGTCTTATCACTTGTCATGCTATTGTCCAAGGGAAGTTTGTCACTAAGACTTAGTCGACCCCTCTGCAATATGTCTCTTGTCCGCATACCCAGCCATCCTGAACATCCAATCAAGTCTTTGTTCGAAATCACTGAAGCGTTCAGTCCGATCATCAAGATTATCAAGTCCATAACCGACGAGCCATCGAAGACCTATGGGTAGTGCAGTCGTACACTCATATTACACTCCTACCCGAGTGTAGAATATTTTGAGGTTGTTGATCGAGCTCTAAAGTACAACCATCAGGCCGAATCAACTTCTGGGAGATGGATACTTTATATGTATATCTTTCTGATTTCGAGATGTAGCTCCACTGTGTATTATTCGCGGCTACTCTTCATAGTTATTTGACATGGATCTACAGTGTATTTGGTTGGTAGCCATGGTTCTATTTTATCCCGAGCATGGGTATGCCCACCTCAGTGAGACATTTGTTATTTTGTAGATGGCACCTCCTGATTCCTGATTCTTGGGCTCACTCATTCAGCATATCAGTACAGATTGGTAATGTATTTCGGCCATCAGATGCTCTTCTAACCTCACACATTAGGGGGCATCTGTTATAACCCTAAATTGCACCACACATGCTTACCTGGCATCAGGCCAACGCATATACCTTCATTTCCAAAACATTTGCTGAACAACCTCTTTAAAAATTCTCTTGGGTAAAGGTACACGCGCCCTAACCCACTACTGCACACGTGTGAACACTGGCATGTCTACTACAGCCCACGTTTACCTGAAAAAACACAAAAATAGGAAAGTTTCCAATGAGAAAAAAAGCTATGGGTCAGTTAAATGAAACTCCCGGCCATGCATGGCCGAGAGTTCGTCCAAAACCCTAGCTCCTTCTAGCCTATAAAAGAAGGGGTAGGGGTACTATTTGGAATAGGAAAATTATAGCGAAGAAACTCTGCCCATTTGCCAAATCCATTTGTCCCAACCCTTTAGCCTTTCCTCAAGCCTAATTAGAATTAACGCAAAGCAGTTGGAGGACAAAGAAGAGGAGGATCCCAGGATCAAGATCAAGGAGCGGTGGACGGTCTCAACTTTGATTGTAAGTTGATTCATTTTGAAAATAATAAAAGAATACCTTTCCTGTCCCAATGCATGATTTATCTATGATTTGTGTAATTTATTCTTAATTTATAACCCTCAAGTAGAAAAATAGCATGCATGCGTAGTGTTTTGTCTTGATTGCAGGTTAACTTTGGAAGGAACAGTGCAAGTAAGTGGGCAAAGCGCAACAAAAGATCTACACCAAACATCAGTAAAAAGGTTAGTAGTTCCTTTCCATGCATGTGTCTTGAAAGAGGGGTTTAAGTTTTGGGTGGTAGGTTAAAAGGTCATTTCTTTACGGTCAAAATCTGCATGCAAGTCTGACCCTAGTTTGCTAGTCCGTAGTGTATTATTTCCCAACAACAGTGGGCTCATCCCCCAATTCTGTGTTTTCTGCTGAGGATGGTGTAGTAGACACTGCATGAATCGATTGGATAGCTTGCTGTATCATTTTCAGCTCCATCTCAATTCTGTCATACGTCGTCTCCTACTTTGCTTTGTATCACTTCAAGATGTCCTCTGAAGCATCTTCTACAACTACAATGATGAGATCAACATCATTCGTGGTGAGCACATTCTGTGACTAGGGCTATTTGGCTTGGGAATTTTTCTGTGCTGACGGTTTCCGTGAAAAAACCTTCCTTTTCTTTGAGGTCTCAGCCTATGTAAGGGGGTCCTTTGGTGGTGTCACTTCACCCTTTTCATGCTTGTCTTTTTCCCCTTCCTCCTCTTGGTTTACTTCATCACCTCCTCCTCCTCCAGGTGAGTTAGACATAGTTTCCTCTGAGGCATTTTCCTTGTCCTCACTATCTATGTCTTGCACTTCTGCCTTTTTATTCTTTTTCTTTGCACTGCTCGATCCATCGTACTCAGTCTGGGTAACTACAGGACTTTTGATGAGGTCGGGGTCGGATAGTTTTGCATCTCTGACTGGTACAATGAATTCAACTGGTCATTCTTTAGTGATCTCTTCTAGGTATTCCTCGGTCAACTTATAGTATGACTACAACTCCTCTTTACCTTCATCCCTGTGCATAGTGATGTAGATGAAGTGGCAGTCAGCGGGGGACTTTTCTAGCAGCTTGTACGTATGCAGGGTGTTTGGGGTCATTTGGGGGAATGATTCAATAACACTCATGAGCTATAGATAGTAAGTGTGGAACACCACATTTGATTTTCATTGCTTTGACATATCACTCATATACCACAAGGTGGAGAACCTTGCATCCAGTGGCTCTGATGGATTGACTTCCGGGAATGTCGCTCCCTCTAGAATCTCCCAAGTGACAAAGGAAATGAGGATCAACAACTAGTTGAAGTGAAATTTGTAGCCTTGTTCCTGTGCTTCATGTAAGTCCTTCTCTAACTCATTGACAAGGTATCTCATCCAGTTCATTTGCATCCCTTCAACACACTTCCCTACGAGGTCGACTACGAACCCTGTGACTTGCGTAGGACGGTTTTTTCTGACGAGCTTTCCTACTATCAGCTGACAAACTAGGTGCATTGCGCCATCCTATATGGAGGCTACATTGAACCCTCGCTTCCCCTTCTCCACATCGCCATAGGTCTCCTTGATACGCTGCGCTAGGGAGCGATTTTCATCCTTCCCTGGGTAGAACCGATGAGGGTCTGGTCCCTGCATGCTCAATCTAGTGATCAAGTGGATCAATGGTGGATCCATAGTCACACGCCTATATAACCAAATATAACCTCCATGGTACCACGACAAGAGGAGTTTAATGCACACATTAACCTCCTAATGTATGCTGAAGTGGGCGATATTCATCACGTTTAAGATCATCAACTGCACGATCTCTTTAATCCATGGCTGGGGAACTATCTTGGGCTTCTTCCCAGTTGTCTTCGTTAGGTATCTATGCGGTGCGATCATCGCATAATTATTTCGGTCTCCCAGGTTGAAATCACTGAACTTGAGGTCTGGGGTCAATCCTAGCTGTAGTCCGACTATGCGTATCCCCTTCGAGAGGTACACAATGATCAACGTGTACTCAAAGTCATGCGGGATGCTGTCACGACTAACCGCGCCACCCAAGGTTGGGATGTAGTCGGGAAAGACTGAGGGGATCTGCTTCGCATTCGCCAGATTGTCGTAGTGCTTGCTTCTTTTCTCCATCACAGTTCAGGATGACACAGATTGACATGCAGTTGAGGGGGATGCTTGCAATCCTCTCGTTGACAAGGCCTATATTCCTGCAGACATGACTTTCTCAGCCATAAGGTCGATCAATATTTCTTCTACGGATTTCTCTATTGCGCTAAGGTCGCTCGACATACACACTTGTAATCAAATAGCTTGGGTAGGTTAATGGAAACTCAATGTAATTGAATTGGTGGTGAGGTATTACACAACACAACATGGTATGTAATCAATTCTATGCTAACTCAAATATTTCAGTTTGCAAAAGTGGTCCTGGTGCGGCATTCGACAAATTAAATAAGTAACGTCATAACAGATTCCTTCAATGGGTCAAAATGCCTTAATCAATATGAATCAATCCATTATGGTGCGGTCTTAATGGTCCAATGGAGATATTTCCAGAAATATCTGCATTTCTATCCATTTCGGAGTGATCTTTCTAACGGTTAGGACGCCTCCAACGGTCATATATATTCGTCGTGGCGAAGTGCCATTCTATTCTATTATGCTATTTTAGCGAGGTTCAAGTTCTGCAAGTCTTCCTTCTGTGAAGTCTCCTCTGGAACTTCCTGTAGTCTTTCTAACCTTTCTTTATTCTTGTTGAGATTTCTTTCCTTCTTCCCTATGATCTAGGTCACTGAGTTCCTCTTTCCATTCTTGTTCGTATCTTCTCTTAGCATAGTAACTTCGCATTGCTGAGGGTCTTTCAAAGGGTCCAAATGTGATACCTCTTCTCTTAATATTTATGGGGTAGGTGCTCTTTTATCTTGCATGGACATGTTTTTCAAGCCTTCTTGCGTTCTTTCAACTTCGACAACTAAGTCTCTGGCCCTCAGTTGCTTCAAATTGTCCTTTTGTTCTTGTACTAGTCACTCTATTTTCTTGGCTATGAAGTCTCTTAATTCTTGATTTTTCTATTCTGTAGCTTCTTCCTCTACTTTCCTCGGGATATGATATTTCTCAATCCAAGTCTTTCCTAACAAAAGTGAAAAGGGGGCATTGTTCTCAACAAATTTAATGACTTTGAATTCTTCTTCGATTGATGTTTCATGGGAAATCATAGGTACATTAGTTATTCTTCCACATAGGGTTATCATCTTTCTATTAAACAATCCTATCCTTCCTAATGAAGGAATCATAGTAGGATTTCCCAAAATTTCCTAAGTGCTTTCTGGCATGATAGTCACCTGTGTTTCCTCATCCAAAACATAGTTTATGTCGAAGTCTCATATTCTTGTTTCTATGCAGTACTTGTCTTTTAATATCTCTAATAGACTGATGTCTCTTTGATCATTTAGTGTTTCTTTCAGCTGTAACAACATAGATTCTGATTCTTTCTGGTTCTTTAACATATCCTTAGTTTCTTGACCTTCTTCATAGTTTTCTTGTCTCAGGTTCATCTTTTCAACTTTAGCAATCATTCTAGGGAAATCCAAAACCTCATGACCAACAACTTTACAAAAAAGACAAATAGGACCTGTACTAGGGCATTCCTTAGCAAGATGCCATGATTTTCTGCAGTTATAACACAATGTCAATCCTCTCTTCCTCTTAAACGATCCCCAAACTTTTCTGTATTGCACACTTGGATCACAGTGATGGACCTGCATTCTGCAAAAAATCGTTCTAGGTTACTGCACTCACTTGTGAGTCCAAAAATTATTTCTATGCATAGGAATAACATATCTTTCACTATTTCTATTAGATCAAATCTTCTTTCTTCTAGGTATGCCCTAATTTTCAGACTAGGAAAAAATCTGTCAAACATACCTAGATTCATACTTTTGAAGAAAAAATTTCCACTTATATTACCTTTACCAAAACACAAAGCTTCAAGATATTGCCTCTTTTCTTCAGATTAGTCTTCTCTTTTAGCACAAATATTCTCAAGGTAAGTAGAATAGTGTGCACTACAACAACAAATCTATGCACAGAGCTTTCTCCTTTCTTCAGTTCCCAGACATCATAGTTTCAGGTCCCGACAACAGAACCATTTGTTGGCACAGGGGAAGACCCATGGTTCAACGCTTCAACAATGCACCAACAAAACCCTAACTATGGGCCCTTTCGACAACACCTACGAAGTAGATGAAGTCTCACTCGAGGTTGAGGCAGGGGGGGTTGCAGGACTCAAATGTCTACAACCTAGCTGGGACATAGATTTGTGATTACAACACTTAACAGAGAAATTAGTCAACAATATGCATTATATTATGATATTTATTCATGTCACATATTAACCCTAACTATAGATCAACATAGTAATAATCGATATCTAACACTTCCAATCACTTAACACAGACCAATAGAACAAATCTAGAATTCATTCATATATAAAGAACCAAGCATCAATGGATCTACCTACTATACATTAAGAACAGTGTACTAAGAAAATAGATACATAAATAACATTAACAACATAGCACCAAGCACATCGACACAAGATATACGTGGTTCACCCCAGTGCGGGGATACATCCAACAACTCTTCTTCTTTTGTATAAATCTCCGAGATTCTTAAATTCCTCTCCTCCTGTGCACAAAGACACAGAGATAACTCCACGAGAGACAGGATATCTGTGCACACCTCACCAAATCCTCCTTCCCCAAATTAGGTCAAGGAACAAATCCAACTACAACCACTTGCACTTAGCTCTGCAAGTCTCACATACAATATGCACAAAGCATTCACAACTATTCTCACTTAGCAACCTTCATAGGTTCTTTCACAAAGGCGATCAGAAATACTTCTTACATCTCTTAGATACTTATTTATACATTACAAAAGAGGCCTAAACATGGGTAAACCCATGGGCCAACATCCCATACCCATTACATAAACCCTAAAACCCAAAAATCCCACAAAAGGGGCGAGATCCTGCGATCTCCTCTTTGCCTAGGCGCTCCGTCTTTGACTAGCCTTTCGAAGTCCCAAAAATGGTCATCACGACCAATGTTTCCACCAAAATTGGTCGAGGGTTAAAATTTGCCGAAGGAGGGAGAGATACCAATTTTCTACATCTCTTCATATTTTCTTGATGTCATGTGTGCTAGAAACATTTTCGTCGGCATGAATTTGAGTTGGCATGTCACAGATCTCCTGGTCCACGGCTATTTCAATGTCCTATGGGAGAATAGGTAAAATAAGTCTTACTCCCTCATCTGTGATGAATTAATCACATGAATTTATTTCATTCTCTTTAAGAAGGAATGCCCAAGACTATCGATTGTGACCAATAAAATGATTTCCAAAGTAGGCCACTGGTACTTGGATGAGCATGACACCTACATCCGAGTGTTCAGGGCCATCGGAGAACCACATATCCTACCAGTGCATGTCCTTGACTATCTTGTAATGGGAGAGATATGATATCAAACCATCTTGCAAGGATACAATGCCACCCTGGTCAAGGACAAGAAGCAAGTGTTCATTCCCTATGGTTTCCATGTAGGTGTCTACTTGGTTAAAGACATAGCTCAAGACAAACAAGAAGGGTTGAGCCAGCTGAAGTAAAGGTTCTAGATAGTTCGATTCCACAAGCATGATCCAAAGGACCTAGTCTTGCAACAGGCTTCACAAGTGTCGTCCTGTTGGTTGTATGCCCAGAACAAATTAGAAGACAAAGTCTTCATGGAAAATGCCCAGGACTGAGATGAGGTGGTAGACCCAAAAATGACCAAGTTCAGGGTCATGAGCCTATATGAATAGGCGATGAACATAGAGAAATCGACTCAAGAGTCCCTCAAAGCCAGAGAATAAATTAGAGCGACAAAAGCAATAGAGGTTCCCCTGGTGGCCCCGATGCAGGATAGAGGATTCCCTATGACACAGGATGTAAGGGAATTGGTATTGGTCATGATAGAATAGGAAAAACGAGTAATTGATCATATACAAGATGAACCAGACCTCATAGGAATGATAGGGTACCCTTCCGATAACCTAGATCAAATCCTGGTAGGCCCAAGTGGCCCTGAGCTAATAGAAATTGATGAAATCACCCTGTTAGATAACCCTAAAATTACAACTCCATGGGATGGATGATTGGGGGATGTTTCAGCTTAGCCAGAGATAGTAGGAACATCAGGGAGAACAGTTTCACCAAACACCCTCTGCGAATTGATAAATATCTATGGTGATGAAGTAAGTCTGGAGGTATCCCTGGTGACTCATGTGTAGATCATAGAGGAAAAGGAGCCCAAGAAGGCATCTTCCCCAAATCTCGTTGCTCAAATTTGGAGCCCTTCAAAGAATGACCAGGAGGCCGAAAGTGTCTTAGAAACTAAACTACTTGAGGTACCAAAAAATAAAAAGGACAGTCTGACGAATGAGCTAGGGTCGGGCGAACAAAAAGAAGAAGCTCCTCAGTAGGTAACCAACATCTCAACGATCGATTATCAAGTAATTACTGAGCCTACCTCTGATGCTTCAATTTCAATCGATGCTCAAGCTACCGGTGAGAAACTAATAGAGGTCGAACCTTCGAAACACATGGAGGAGGTTCAAGAACCTAGTCTTGAACAAATATACACCGTCAAGAGCTTTGGAAATATGCTCACCTAGGGAGATCAACAAATCCCTGAACCCGTGGATGAAGTTTTTGACATACATGCTATATCCTATGATCGGAAAAGGAAATATATCATGCAGAGAACCACCAAGAAGAGGAGAATTACTATGGATCACTCCATCCTCATCACTATAGAGGAAAAAATGATCAACACAAATCATGCCAAGACATCCAAACTTATTGGCACAGGGATGGAAATCACAAATGCCACCCTTGATAGAGAAAAAATGGATGAAGAGGAGATGAACGTTGCTATGAAGGAATTGAAACATTTTTGCCAGTTGGAGAAATATTACCAAGAGACCACATAGGCCACGGTGTTCCTAAGGAGATAATTCCAGGAGGCCTACAAAAAATTTACAGATGAACAACACCTATTCACTGCAAGGATAGTCGAGCTTCAATAAGACACCCTCATGGCACTGGCGACGTGAAAGGATATGGATAGGTGGTATGAGAAAGCACACCAAGCCGTGGAAAGGATCGACTATATCAACACAATGCAACAGGGACAAGACTTTGAAGAGCACGACATCCAGGTACTAAGGGAAAGCAACATCGACCGCATAAGGAAATCGATCGAATATTGGGTAAAAGTGGCTCAGGAAACTCATCGGTAAATCCAAGAGAAATGGGTCGAGTGTGAAAAAAGATAAACCAAGATCAACTGGAAAATGAGAGACATCGACCTCCCCGAATTTGGCATATCCGATGACTTTGTCGACTTGCGTGACATAGTCAAATCACATGCCGAACAAGAATTATCATGGGATTTCGAAATAGAAAAGGTGGAATACATGGTGCCAAGACAGGTGTAGTATTTCATGGAGTACCCGATCATATCTCAATCCATGTTGCATCAGTTAAGTGCCAGAATAGTCAAGTATCGGGCATGGACAGTAGAGATAAGAGAGATTCTCTTGGCCCCAATGGAGCAACATAGATTCCCGTATGCTAACACATGTGAGGATCTTGTTTTTAAGTGGTCAAAGTATGAGAAGAGTCATCCACTCAAGTGAGATCATTTGATGAGTCTCTGAAGACTGATAGAAGAAAGCTCCATGTGGTGAGTTTTTTTTACTTACCTACAATTTAATACTTATTTTTAGTTAATAATGTGTTATAAATAGGAGGATCGACCTGTTAGCAAGGATCGATGGTTGTTGCTAAGACCCTCATTTTTGGATTTGTAAAGAACTATTTTGGAGTTGCCTTAACTAAGAAGTCTTGTTTAGGACTAGAGACAAGTTTGTGTTTTTTTATCAAAAGCGTGTATGATTGGATACAAAGAGGAACTATTTCTAATTGTATCACATGAATGGATGCTGTAATGAGTAAGAACTTCTAAAACTGTTGATAAGTTATCTGATTCAATATTTTACAGTTCTTATCTTTAATGATGAAAAGTAAGTCATTGTGTTAATATGTTATTGATAATTAGTGTTAAGGAAACTATTTTTCTAGCCATCGTTTATTGGATGTATGTTTTGTTCTGATAAATTGTGTCTCAACCAATAATTGGAAAACCAGCAGGTTAATGTATTAGTACTAGGCCCGTGGTAGAGAATCATTGTCTACATGCTAGAGTGAAAGGGTTAGCCCAGGCTCAACCTTCTCCAATAGTTAAGTTTTCCCACCTTGTTATCCAGTTGGTTTATACCGTCTTCTGTCTTGTATCAGTCTCACTTATAATAGAAAGTACACAAAAAAAGATAACGTATGAACTAAAGGAGAAACTTTCACTAGAAAACATAAATCCCATCGATTATTTGGCCAGATCGCAAGATATGGAGAACCATTCCACTATTAAACGATGCATAGTCTAATTGGGCCTTGGTGTCAGGTTTGGTTCTTGTTTTTGAGTTAAAGGGATTTAGGACACCTCAACACATCCATCTGAGTTATGTTCCTCTTAAATCCTTCAACTATACATCTCCCCCATCCGTGACAGTCCTTACTTCGTATAGCCCTAACCAATGCATTTTGAGTTTTCCTAGGTGCTGAAGGGATTTACTGTCATAAACCAAGACTAAGTCTCCTTCGTTGAAATATTTTCTCTTGGTATGCCTTTCATGCCAAGCTTTGTCCCTTACTTTCTATACTTCTTGGTGAAACCCTGCTAGAATTATGTCTTCCTCCATGACCATCAACTGATTTATCCTTTCCTGTAATGCACCCCACGTTGTCATGTTTGTAATTATTGCTACGCGTAGAATAAGTACCAAAAATTATAATGGCACCACTGCTTCTTGTCCACACACCAATCTGAATGGTGTCTTTCCTATCAATTGTTTACATGTGGTCCTATACGCCCATAATACTGTTGGTATCTTCAAGTCACAATCGTCCCTATTATTGTTTCAGATCTTCGTTAGTGCATTTTCAAGGATTTTGTTAAAGGCTTCCACTGTTCCATTTGCTTGAGGATGATATGGTGTACTCTTTTGATGATAAACTTGAAACTCCTCAGTCATAGCCTTAATAGTACTGTTGATGAAGTGAGTGCCTTGGTCACTCATCAAAATCCTTGGGCCACCAAATCTAGTGATCACTTGCTCAAATAGGAAGAGTGTCATTGTCACTGTGCTGCAATATTTTACTGGTAATGCTTATGTCCATCTTGTCAGGTATTTGGTCATAGTGATAATGTACCTCTCTCTTGACCTTTTTGCTGGTGGGTTAATTGGTCCCACAAAATATATCACACATTTGTTGAATCCCTGCAAAGTTACTTGTGGTCTGAGGGGCATATCGTACCTTCTATTCAATTTACCAACCCTCTAACATACATCACATTTTTGGAAGTAGTCCTTTGAGTCTCTGTGAATGATCAACCACCATAGTCTTCACGCAATACCTTCTACACGATAAATTTTCCTGCATAATTTCCTCCTGTTATTCCCTCATGGGATTCTGCTAAGATCCTTGGTATTTCATGTTCTAACACACATATTCTCAAGATTCTATCTACACCTATTTTGTGTAAGTGTCCTGCAATCAACTGGTAATCTATAGCCTTGACTACATATTTTTCTTTTGCGCAGTGTTGGATTCCTTTGGCACAGTTCCTGTACTCAAGTACTGGATCATGTCTACAAAGTATTCATTGACTATTTGGACTGAAAATAGTTGTGTGTCAGGAACATTTTCCTCTAGATTCGTAGGTTCCTCCCCATTAGTGATCCTCGATAGGTGACTGGGTCCTGCGTTCAACTTTCCTGGTTTGACTATCACTTCAAAGTCGAATTCCTAGAACATCAATAACCATATACAAATCCTCCACCCCAACACTGGTTTGTTGACGAGGTATTTGAGCGTTGAATTTTCTGTGAAAATCTTGAAATTTTTTCCCAATAAATAATTCCTAAATTTCTGAAGTGCGTATACCATAGCTAAGCCTTCCCTCTCTGTGGTGTTGTAGTTCTGCTCCAATTTTGACAGTTTTCTACTAGAAAATTCTATAGGATGGTCCAATTCTCCTGATCTTGGCTGCACCAGAATAGCTCCAAGTGCTATGGTTGATGCATCTACATGTATGTAGAATGTCTTTTCCCAATCCAGGAATACTAGTATTGGTGCGGTTACCATCTTCTCTTTCAGAGCATCCAATCTATGCTAACAATCCTCATTCCACTGAAACTTTGTGTCTTTCCTTAGAAATTTATCCATTAGTATAGAGATCTACACATACCCCTTTATAAATTTCCTGTAGTATCCCGTGTGTCCCAATGCCGCTCTCGATTGGCAGACTGTTTTTGGTGGTGGTAGATTAACAATTACTGCAATCTTGACAGGATCTACTAGCAAGCCTTGATTGCATACTATATGGCCCAATAGTATTCCAAAAGGTGTTCTGAAGATGTAATTCTTCATATTTAACGATATTTGGCATTGCCTGCATCTTTATAACATCAGTCGTAAGACCTCTACATGGTCTTTCAATAGACTATAGACTGTCCAATCATCTAGATATACCTCTAGAAAATGTTGGACGAATTCTTTGAATGCAGGTATAACTACTCTGGAAAATATTTTCGGTGCATTCTTCAATCTGAATGGCATGAATGTATACTGGTAGGATCCCCATTCTATGGAAAAATTGGTCTTGTATCTGTCTTCTAGTGCTATCTTGATCTGATGGTATCCTGAGAATTCATCAGTGAATGAATAAGCTTCATGTCCTCCTACATTTTCCAAGACTTCATTTGTGAACGGAGTAGGGAACGCATCATGTAGGCATGCATCGCTCAACTTCCTCAAGTTGACACATATTCTTATCCCCCTTTGTGTCTTTTCCTGAACTACCATTGGGCTTACCCATTCAGATTCCTCTACAGGTTCTATGATTCCAGCCTCCAACATCCTATCGATCTCAGCTTTGAATTTTTTCTTATAGATCGGGTTTAGTCTATATGGTCAATTTTTGATTGATCTTGCCTTAAATATGAGAGGTATCTTCATTTTTCTTAGCTCTCCTACTATGCCTTTCATTTCAGTGAACATTGTTGGGAAGAGGCCATTGTACTTGCGTAGTAACTCTGTTATACTTTCCACTGTTTGCTCATCCCAATAGTCTCCAATGCTGGCCATTTTGGGATTCTCAACTATCTCGATGTTGACTTTCTTTACCTTGATTAGCGCAACACTTACTTTTGATTCCATAGGTGGAACTTCCACTTCTCTCTCGCCTTCAACTTCCTCAATCTGAATATCGCGTGGGTCATATTCATCTGGTGCTTCTTCTTGCACGTGGTAGCATGACAATATTTATTTCACTATCTGTCTGTTTTGTTGTTGTTCTTTTGTCATGAGTTCAACTACTAGTTCCTTAATAAATATCACCCCTCTGATTTGTTCAAGTATTGTGTCTATGTTGGGGTTCTCATGCTCAAATGAGAAAGTGACTATAAAATTATTTTTTAATACTATCCATCTCGTAGTTCCTCTGTGCAGTTCCTGGTTTGTATACCAGTTTGTTGGGATGCCCTCTAATGTGTGAATGAAATGGTGAGGACATTCCTCCGGTGGTGTCATCCTTCATAACGTTTTTCACTTCTCCAAGTTTTTTTTCTGGTGGCCCCTATCCATCATATTTCTACAGTTGGTTGCTTCCTTATTCTGCGCCAAACCTAATGCCTAGTAACCACTTACATTGATATCAGTCTTTCATCATTTATTTGTGCACACCCCACCATATTACAGGTGTTGCTTTGAGTGCTATATCCAGTGCTAAGAGTCTCTAATTTTCTAACACTTCCTCTTCATACCTTGTTAAGAGTAATTCTAGGTCATTCACCCCATGGAAGCTGGGAGGTTCCCTTTTCTCCATACCTACCCATATTAGTGTGCGGTCTATCCTTGCACATCTTCTTTTGGAGACTTCATGTAACCTGTGCTACCAATTTTCTAAGCCTGTATATGAGTCTAACCTAGATGAGGTGATGCTTCACCAACTGAGTACCCCATCGACAGTTGGGTTCACGTAATATTCATCTTGTGCAGTTGTCTTGTACAACTTCTTAATTTCCTCCAGGTCCAAGCAAGTAGGCTCTACAAACCATTCCCCTTCTGATGGGTCCAATGGCACAATGACTCTACATTCTCCTGACTCGAAGGTCATATTCCACATCTTTAAGTTGATTATGGACTCGTTATCAAATGCCCAATCCACGACAAGTAATTATGAATAAGGTGTTGTGCCATCCACTATCTCGATTACTTCAAAGTCAGCTTTAGTTCATACTCCATCCAGGTCTACTATCACTCCTTTTAGTCTTCCAATTGGTAGAAATATGTGTGTATTTGCTAGTTTTAGCTGATCCGATGAATATTCTAATTTGGGCTCTCCCGTACATTACCATGTCTTCTTGGGTAATACATTGAATTCTGATCCTAAATCCAATATGATATCTCCCATGTTAAAATATCCAATGTTGGCGTTTAGCCTGAATTCCCTACTTGTTATCCTCCTTGTATGTAGGTGATTGAATGTTTTCTATTCTAGCTTTCCTTCTGCCTCTATGCTACATATTTGTAGCATATTTTGTAATACTTTAACAGAGGATGGATCATTTAGTATTATAACATAGGATTGCAAAAAACCTTTAATCATACTTACTTGTCCCAGGGGTTGTGTTTCTTTGGTGTGATCCAACATTGGATGGCTCTCATACTCTGGTACTTCCTTATTATGCTGCGGGGTTGATGTCGATGCAATGTCTAGCTTCATGAATTCTTTTCTGGCTTGCTTGAATATCTCTGTTTCATTCTACGCATCAAACTGCTTCCTTGCTTCGACATTCTTCCTCACCCATTGGTGCTATATTGGTTTTTTTTATACTACGCCATCTCTGGTTTTAGCTCCTCCTCGTGTAACTATGTTGATGTTTCTTCCTTCATCCCTCACTTCTACTAAAATCCACTGAACATTTTGATTGTTCTAATTTCTCTTCTCCTAGATCTTCCCTAATAGTTTTGGGCATTCTTTTGTTTCATGATCTGACGTGTGACAATACATATAGGTCATTGGTGGAAGTGGAAATTCTCTTGCATAATGTCCTGGTTGTTGACAATTGTGGAAAACCATGGGTCCTCTACCTCTTCCAAAGCCTCCTCTTGCTCTTCCTCCACCTATGTAGTCAGCTTTCTCCCCTCATGGAACGTTATACTGAGGTACATGGTTATACTACGTGATATTATAGTGTGGTTGCATGATATTATACTAAGATAGGGTGCATGGTTATACTCTTCATCACTTGCGAAGCCTTCCCTCGCGGCTATGACTCTCTTCTTAGTGTTCACCTTATATTGGTAAGGTACTCCACTGCACCTCTTTCCAGCTATTTCCATGATCCGCTTGATCTGGTCTTCGTCCATCATAACTGGGTCCAAGGCCTCATCCTTCTTTCCTTTATCCCCTTCCCCTTCCATTTCTCCTTGTCATGTCAGTGCTTCCCCCATTTCCCCATGCACGAAGGGAAGTTTATCTATCTGAATCCATCGTCATTACACCTTTGTTATATAGTAATACTTAATGGAAGTATATAATGATTTGATGTACCTTCCTCAAGGTTCCTTCAAGAAATCTTGTTCAATTTCACTGTAGGAATTTGTTGTATCTACTACAAACATTGTGATAAATGTGGAAGCAATGTTGTCTATCCAAAAGTATACTGCGCACGTAAACTTATCATCAACTCATTTTAGCTATGCGATCTCTTTAGGATTCCACTCTAGCTGTCTGATCCGATTCGTAGGATGGTTGTCTTTCAATATTTTTATCCACTCCTGCAATATGTGTGGGCAATCATAGAAAAAGACTTAATGCAAGTCGGTGAATATGTACTTGTCCAAATATTTGCGCAGTATTGACTTCAGGTTTCTTTTATCTTTCTATGCAAACTCTATCTCCTTTGTCTTCAACCAACTCTCTATCTCTTCCTTCGTGGGATTCCATGGTCTCAACATCCCCTTTTAGGTTCTCATTCTTTCACCTTTTTGTCGTATGATCCAACAATCTTTTGACACTTCTTCAACAGATCTCATGTGCTCAATCCCATTTTCTTCCAATCAACTGGCAATGGAACCATTTTTTGGTTTTCATTTATCTACTCTTCTCTTGGTCTTGAGGATTCGTTATGGGGTATTTCGATTCTAATTGACCATCAGAGACTGACCCTATTTCAGTTTTAGTAATCTTCCCAACAAAAGCCGTTAAAAACTATTGCCCCCTCTGGTAAACCAGAAGGAAACACATTACATAGAGTGTACTGCACAGTCTCACCTGAGATAGATCTATGGGTGGCTGCAATACGTAGGTGTTTACAACCCGACACTAAGTGAGATCTTTGGTCGTGTGTCATAAACTTTATTCAGTCCATCTAACATCTAGTTATAACATTCATTCTATGCATGCATGTTGGATATCGAGTCTACTTATTGACTTCATTCATCTAACATTCATCAACTAATCAGACATAAATATGCATTCATTCACATAAAATAGTTTTACCGTGATTCACCCCCCCAGGACATGTCCACAAAAATCTGGCTCTAAATATTTTATTATATTTTAGAGATATCACATGCCTCACGTGGTTACAATCTTAGTTCTCTCTCTTTCCCATAGGCTCCTCCATCCCTGCGAGGCTGATTAGATCACACGAGGCTCCTCCTCCTGCGATCTAACCCTCGGTATCGAGTCGCTCACTCCTTCCTTATCTCACAAAATGAATGAGTCATATAGTTCTTACAGTTCTCTCTCTTTCTATCCCTCTATGCGTGTCCTCCTTTTTTTCCTAAGTACTACATATTTATATCCTCGACTCACTAGCTATTACAATGCATTACAAAAACCCTAACCCTAGCATCCTTACGTCTTACATGCATGCACACTTCACTTGCCTCTCTTACATGTGCTACTTTTCCTTCCAGCTATCTTTTTCCTCTTGCATGCTTCTCCTCTAAAAATAACCTTTCTTTCAGATTCGTCCTGCATCCAACACATAGTCCTTCGTGCCACAAAAATACATGAATACTCTTTTGATATTTGTCCAGTTCTCCTTTCCAGGTGTTGATATGTAACTACTCAACACTCCCACTGCATGGGAAATTTATGGTGGAGTGTAGACCATCGCATACATTAGACTCCCAAACACACTTGCATAGGGAACACATGCCATGTCCTCTATTTCTTCTTGTGTCTTTGGACACTATTCAGTAGTAATCCTTTCTCTCATAAGAATTGGCACCTTCACTGGTTTGCAATCCTTCATGTTGAATCATTTCAGAACTGTTTCAATATAATTTTTCTAATTCAACCAGAGATTTCTAGCAGCTCGATCTCTCTTAATATCCATTCCCAAAATGAAGTTATATGCACCGATATCCTTCGTGTTGAATTTGGAGTATAGTTTCTTCTTCACCTCCTTTATTGCATCCTTGTTGCTTCAAATCAACATGTCATCGACATACAAAGCTACATATATGAAACACCCACCTTCTTCCTTGGAATATATATAGTGATCATCTTTGCTTCTCACAAATCCAAAACTAAGGATGTATGTGTCAAAATTTTGGTTCCACATCCTTAGCAATTGCTTTAGACCATAAAGAGATCTTTTGAGTTTTCACACCAACTCCTTCTTTCCCTTTACTACAAATCCTTTAGGTTGTTTCATGTATATTTTTCTTCCATGTCCCCATGTAGGAACGTTGTCTTCACATCCATCTATTCTGTATCCATATCAAATTCTGTAGCCAGAGACATCAATACTCTAATGGAAGTTAGTTTTGGAACAGGGGAAAAAATCTCACCGAATTCAACTCACTTGACTTGGGAATATCCTTTCACTACCAGTCGAGCTTTGAACTTCTTGACTTGTCCTATGACATTCATCTTCCTCTTGAACACCCACTTTCTACCGATGATCTTTCTTCCACTGGGTAAATTGACTAAATCCCATGTCTCATTCTTGTACAAGGATTCCATCTCTTTGACCATGATGTCCTTACTTAGTTTACCCTCTGTTGAGTAGTCTACCTCACCGACCCACATGGGATCATTGTCAATGGAAATTAACATGAATGCAGAATGAAATTAGAGCGTAGTATACATTTTATTTATCTTTCTGACCTCCTTATCACCGTAGTCAATTGTTCCACCTCTTACTTAAAATGACACTGTATCAGTATTATTCTCAATCTGAACAGCTTCCTCGGGCTTGAATTTACCTCTAAAATCTCTGAAGACCACATCTCGGCTGTACAATGTTCTCCTTGATGCATGATTATAGAGATTATATCCTTTCATCCCTTCTTTGTACCTGATGAAAATACATTTGACTGCCTTATTGTCTAGCTTTCTCCTCTTTTCCTTGGGAGCATGCAAAAAATGCATCACAACCAAATACTTTGTGATGTGCCACCGATGTCTTCTTACCAGAACATAGCTCATTTGGAGTCATGTCGAATAACACCGACGAGGGATACATATTCACCAGATATATTCCATTCTCGACTGCCTCTGCCCAAAATTCTTGTGTGAGCCTAGCACCACTGAGCATGCCCCTTTCCTTATCCATAAATTTTATGTTCATTCTCTCAAAAAATCCATTTTGTTTTAGGGTATATGGTGTGGTATTTTTGCGTTCTATTCCACACTGCTTATAGAACTGATAAAATTACTTTCCTTAGAATTCACCAACATTTCCAATCCTCAACACTTTAATCCTCTTCTCCATTTGATTTTCCACAAGAGATTTATACTCCTTAAATCTATCGAAAACCTCCGATTTTCTTCCTCGGGAAATATATCCATGCCTTCCTGGAAAAATAATCTATGGAGGAGGCATAACATAGGGATCCACCAAGTGAAGGAACTATAACTAGGCCAAACACATCACTATGCACCAATTATAGAATCCCATTTTCCTGTGTTGCTCCAGATGGGAAAATCACCCAAATTTGTTTCCCATATATGAAATTTTCACAAAAGTCGACTTCTAAACCACATTCAGGAAAACCTTCAACCACACCTTTACTTGGTATAGCTCAAAGTATTTTTTCTCCAATGTGTCCCATCCTCTTGTGTCATAACCTGGTTGGGTCGAATTCATCATGTCTTGTCGAGTCGGTTTGAGCCAACCTGGCTCGATTCAAGTCTATTTGTGTCAACATCAATTCAAGTCGAGTCACAGTCTATTTGATTTCAGGGGAAACAATGTTGTTGCATCTAGTCGAGTAGACATTCCCTAACAGCTTGTACAGGGTACCAGTCCTAACTCCTTTCATTAATACCATCTCGCCTATGACAATCTTACATGAATCCTTCTAAAATAGAGTATGCACACCTCCATCATTCATCTTTCTCACAGATATCAAGTTTCTTTCCAAACCTAGAATGTGTAGCACACATGGAAGGGTTCTTTTCCTCCCATCCTGTAGTGTTAGTCAGAATATTCCTCGTTCGACAATTTCGGTTGTTGATTCATCCCCCAAGAACACATCACCCCCATCATATTGTTCATATTCACAAAACCATTCTTTATGCGGTGTCATATGATATGATGCTCCTGATTCGATCAACCAAACATCTTGATTCGACTGTGTACTGGTTGACGCCAAATACACATCACCTCCCTTCTTCGAGGTCATCTTTCTCTCAGTCGAATGTTTCTCATTGGATCTAGAACTACCTTCTGTTGAATTTGACTTATAGTCATTTTTATAATCCAAAATTTACCACAATTCCAACATCTTCGCATCGACTGAACTGGGGATTTAGATCTACCCTTCAACTTATACTTTCTACCAGAGAATCTTCCTTTATATCAGTCTATCGGTCTACCTCTCACTACCATAGAATATTTGGTCGATCCTTCCATGTTATTCCTTCCCATTTCTTCCAACAACAGAGAAGTAATCACGTCCTCTAGCGCTAGTGTGGTTTCATTACTCCCAATAGACACAACTAAGCTATCATAGGAGTCTGGAAAAGAACATAATAGGATGATACACTTCTCCTCATCAATTATTTTTATATCCACATACTATAACTGGCCTAACACGGTGTTAAATGCATTTAAATGCTCAATAATTGATTTTTCATCACTCATCCTTACAAGATACAATTTATTTCTGAGAAACAACTTATTTACCAGATATTTCGACTGGTATAAGTGTTCGAAAACACAGGTATTACAACAGAGGATGAACACCTTCAGTAACTACTCACACAACCAGATCAAATATCAACACACAGATGTTTTCACGTGGTAAACCCCCTATGGGGAAACATCCATGACCCCAACCAACATGACCACTTGGAGCAGTTTATTAATGCAAAGAAAAATATTACAGAGATATTTTACAAGAACGTTTCTCATAATTGGTCATCGAAAAATGACCATCCATGATATTTAAATAGAAATCGTGGACCAATTAGGTGTTAATCCACAGATCAATGGCCATTAATATCGGGGAGAGTATAAACTGTTGGATCACTCTATGTCGGGAACATACCTTGACCGTAGGATGTCCTAACTACAAATGCATACTAATGCATACTAAAGAAACACACTAAGAAACACACTTTTACCTAACGACACATTATACCAAGTAGATCTTAACTAACTTCTAAGTGTCTGAATATCCCAACATCCCCCCTTAATAAAAACTTGGGATAGGATTGAAGGATTTACAATGGTGACACAATAGGAGAAGGAAGAAAGCATTAGAGTCTATCCCCCCTTAATGAAAACTTATTGAACTCTTAACATAGTTCGAAGTTTGGAAAACTTTTCTTTTGTAAGAGACTTTCTGAAAATGCTTGCAACTTGATCTTCTGTAGGGAAAAAGACCACTTCAATAACTTGATCATGAATGATCTTTCTAATGAATTCCATGTGTATCTCGATGTGTTTTCTACGATAATGTTGAACTGGTTCTTTGGAAAGCTTGATGGCACTCTAATTGTCACACCAAAATATGTTCGGATGCTGCTGTTGGAATCCAAACTATGAAAGGATCTATCAAAGCCACAAGGCTTCCTGAATTGCATTTACCGTTTCTCGATACTCTTATTTTGCTAAAAAAAGTGTGATAGCCTGTTGTTTCTTACAGGCCCAAGTGACAGGTCCTGAACCAAGCCTAAACTCATAACCTACAGTAGACTTCCAATCATCAAGGTCCTCGACCCAATCTGAATTAGTGAAACCAACAAATAAAGGAGTTCCCCCTCAACTGCAATGTATCCCAAACTGATCTCTACCATGGACATAGCAAAGTATCCTTTTAGATGCTTTCCAATTTCTTTCATGGGGTTTTTGCATATACTGGGCAACAAGACCAACAAAAAAGGAAAGATCAGGATGGGTATGAGTCAAGTATAAGAGGCTACCAACTAATTTATGGTACAGGGTGGCATCAACTTTAGGAGAAGTATAGGTGGCAGTAACCTTGATTCCAGAATGGAAGGGAGAAGGGGATGGTTTACAATCATTCATGTGAAAGCAACAAAGAAGGTCACAAGAATATTTAGAATGGGAAAGAAAAATTCCTTCATTGGTTTGCAAAACTTGGAGGCCAAGGAAATAATTCAAAAAGTGTAAGTGTTACACATCAATATTATTCGATTTGATAAGTGTCGCATGTTCCTCTCGACTGTCGTAAGTGTCGCATGTTCCTCACAACTGTCACAAGTGTCGCATGTTGTTCACAAGTGTCGCAAATGTCAAGCAAAGCATACTGCCATGATGATGACACCAAGGAGACACTTAGAATACCTCAAACACCTGATTTGAAGGAAGAAGGATGGTTAAATGGAGTCAGGAATCTCTTACCACCTGAAAGGAGTTCTCAAACTAAGGTTTTAGAGGAGAGTGCTCCCCTACATCAGCCTTAGGAGCACTGGAGCTCCCCTACAAGGTGTTGGGGAGCGTTATAACACCAAATCACCCCTCTGAAGGAGCGCTACAAGTATTTGAAGCATTGGCGCTCCCCTTGAGCCTACTAGGGAACACTATAGCACCCTGATGCCCCTTTTGAGGGAGTGCTACCTAATCTGGGCAGTAGTTGGTCTGTTGAGGAGAATAAGGGGAGGATCTTTCAAGTTTGGAAGGTAGTTGCATTCGAATTCTTGGTTCAATCATGATCTTAGGAGAAGATCCATGATCTAAGGAGGGAATTCCTCAACCTACCCTAAAGATACCTCAATAGTTTAAGCCTCTCCTAACCTATATAAGCAGGCTCTATGATGGTGGAAAGGGGGAAGAATTGCAAGCATGAAACCTATGATCTCATAGGAAACACATAGTGAACTAGGGGAGAGTGATTAGTGAAGCTGCTATCATCCAGGTCATGGATCTTTTGAGCAAGGGTTAGACAAAGGGGACTTGACGAAGCTGTCACATTCACATCTATGGTTGTAAGATACCTTTGTCATTGTTCTCATTAAAATGACACACTTGGCCTGTTTCTTTCTATTTCATGTTTGATATTACATGAACTTATCTATGATAGATAGATCTATTCTGAGCTAATATCAATAGAGTAGGAAGTGGTTGTACTATTGTTTTTCTACTGGGCTCATCGAGGAGCGAAAGATTGGAGCTCAACTCGAAGCGTGCAGGGACAAACATCGATAAAAAGGTACCTCTTCTCTCCTTCCTTATCATGCATTAGTTTGTGTAGATCTGAAAGGAAGTCAGTGTCCATGTTAAGCGTCTTCTATCTTAAGAGTTAAGAGTCTATCTCTCAAGAGGAGATATACCTGTCCGTGGGGAGATTTTTCTTCAACACTAAGTCTGTCATTTCAAATTTCTTATTAAGGCTGGTTTTCACATGGTTTAAAAGTTTTCAGTCACTACCAATAAGGATAAGGCAATCAACATAAGGGACAAGGCTTATGAGATGGATTCCTAATTTCTTGGTATGGACATTAGGATCAGAATGGCATCTAGAGAATCTAGTGGAAATAAGAAAGATATCCATTTTGACATACCAAGTTCTAGGATCTTTCTTGAGACCATAAAGAGGTTTCTTAAGGCAAAAAACAAGGCTAGATTCATTCTAGACATAGCCAATAGGTTGTTCCATGTAGATTTATTCTTTCAAATCTCCATGCAAGAAGGAGGATTTAACATCCATCTAATGTACCTCCCATTTATGTGAGGCAACAAGGGCAAGAACAAGTAAGATGGAATTCATTTTGGCTACATGGGAAAAGGTTTCATTATAATCAATTCCTTCAACTTGGGAAAATAATTTGGCAACTAACCAAGCCTTGTGTCTTTCAACACTTCCATCTAATGTATACTTAGTTCTATAGAACCATTTACATCTGACAAGCTTTCTTCCTTTTGGAAGAGGTAAAATATCCCAAGTATCATTTTCCATTAAATAATGATACTCTTCATTCATTGTTGTATCCCAGTCTGGATGACCTGAAGCTTATGCAAATCTCTCTAGATCATGAGTTTCTGAAACTTGAGCCAAAAGAGAAGAGGCTCGCTGGAAATGTGAATGTGTCTGAGGCTGATCTAAAGGATCACTGACAAGATCACCAACTGCTTCTCGTGTTAAACAAACCCATCTAGGAAGTGGTGGAGCTAGTGCTAGTTTAGGTTCAAAGGACTCATCTGAAGGAAGGTGAATAGGCAGAGGTGGATTTTCATCCTCACTGTCATCATCTGAAGAAGAAACCAGAACAAAAGAAGGCACAAACACAGAATATGGCTCGCAGGCCGAAGAAGGTATAACCACCGAATTAGGCTCGCAGGCCAAGAGATTTTCATCAAATTTAACATATATTCTAATAATAATTTCATTAGAATGTGTTTGAAGAAGTCTATAACCTTTGACATCTTCAGAATAACCAACAAATATACACTTCTCACTTTTAGGCTGCAATGATTTCCTTTTCTTATCAGGAATGTGAGCCCATGTTATACTACCAAATACACGAAAATGACTTACATCTGGTTTAATTTTAGTCCAATCTTCTTTCGATGTTATATTTTTAAGAGCCTTTGTGGGAGTGCGATTTACTATGTAATTTTCATAGTTGATTTCTTCTGCCCAATACTTTAGACTTAATCCCTTAGATTGGATCATACAATTAGCCATTTATTTTAATGCGCAGTTCTTTCTCCCAACAACACCATTTTGTTGTGGTGTATATGAAACAATGTGTTGCATTTGGATTCCCTGTGTAGTGAAATAACTTGTAAAATTATTTTTCACATATTCGCCTCCATTATCTGTTCTTAACCTTTGAATTTGATGTCTAGGTTGCTTTTGTACAAGGGCCTTGTAGGCCAAAAACTTGTCAAAAACTTCACTCTTAAGTTTTAAGAAGTAAACCCAAGTACATTTGGAAAAGTCATCAATGAAAGTTAAGAAATACTTGCACCCAAAAAAAGAAGGAGAAGAAAGTGGACCAAACAAATCATTGTGAACAAGATACAAAGGACCCGAGGCATGCCAAGAGGCATGTTTGTCAAAATTGTCCCGATGATGTTTGTCTAGAACACAACCGGCACAAACACCATCTTTGCATGAAACAAGAGGAAGACCAGTCACTATCTATTGATTATATAGTTTTTACAATGAGCGATAGTTTAAATGACCAAATTTTTCATGCCAAAGTTTTCTCAAGTCATTGTTATGAGCAACAAAAACTGATGAAAAAGATGATGAACCAAAGTTTTCAAACATGTACAACCTGGTAATATCATCAACAATTCCAGTTGCAAGAACATGCTTAGGATCTTTTAGATCCTTGATTACAAATTGGTGAGGTGAAAAATCTACGGTTTTACGTTCACTTGAATGAGTGATTTGATATATTGATAGAAGGTTACAAGAAAGACTTGGAACACATAATACATCATTGAAATGACCATTTTCTACTTGAACTGTTTCAGATCCTTCAATAGTAAGAGATCTATCATCACTAACAAATATTTTCTTCATGTTAAATTCATTTAGAGTAGAAAATATGTCTTTATCCTTATCCATATGATAAGATGATCCTGTTATAACCCTAATTTGCACCAGACATGCTTACCTGGCATCAGTCCATCTCAGATTCCTTCTTTGCCAAAACACTACTGAACAACTCTTCTTAAAAATCCCTTTTATAAAAACCCACGTGCCCTACTCCATTACTGCACGTGTGTACACGCTAGTTGACCCAAGACAACCCGCATGTACCTACAAAAGCACGAAAAAATGAAAGTTGATGATGAAAAACACAGCTTTGGGTAAGTTAACTAAACCTTTCGGCCATGCACAACTAGTCACTCGACCAAATACCTAGCTTCTTGTAGCCTATAAAAGAAGGGTTAGGGGTCCCATTTGAAAGGAGGAGAATCATAGTAAAGAAAGTATAACCAATTAAGCATTCCCTTTGTCCCAACCTTTAGCCATCCTTGTGCAAAGAGAAGTATAGAGCAAAGTAGTAGGAAGATAGTGGAAGAAGAGCCCAGGACTAGGATCGAGGAGCAGTAGTTGACTTTATCATTGTAAGGTATCATTGTGAAGTTATTAAAAAAATTGTTTTTCCCGTCCCGCCATATGAGATTGTCGTTATTGGAATATTGATTGTATGATTGATTAAATATATAAACCATTAGTTCATAGATCAAATGCATGTGGAGTTCTTTGTTTGTATTTAGCGAATGCAGGTCAACATTGGGAGGAGATTTGCAGTCAAAGAATGACCAAGCACGAAAAGGGATCGACGTCAAACATGAAAAATAAGGTACGCCAACTTAATCTCTTGAGAATTGTATTTACATATGAATAATGGGGGTTTAGGCATGGGATGATGGTAAACAATAAGAATCTTTAGGTCATTTATACATGCATGATAAAACCCTTAGTGCTAGTCCGTAGGAGGAATTTCCAACCCATAACAGAATTGGAGACCATACTGGGGAATCTCTAGGGTTTTTGGGAATGTTTTTTCTTGGGTATTTTTATGAACTGGTTTCATTTCTTGTTTTTAAAGTTTCTGCAAAAGTCTAAGCTAACAAAAATTTTGGTATTCCATACCAGTTATCTCTGTTTCTTTGCTTCACTGCATTTTTTTTTCCCGAAGACCCACAAAGGTACACACGGCCTGTATAAGGTCTACATGCATGTACCCGCGCCCTACCTTCCCACAGCTCGTGTGTACATGCTAGCTGAGGAAGTGTCAATCACGTGTATGATTCCAGAAAAATTCTTTTAGAGAGACAGTCATCCTCTCCCCTATCAGAAATAATCCTTCTCAGGGGTTTTCTGGAACTCTTTCTAGTCTTTGTTGTTTGCAGTCTATAGCTGAGGTTTCACCTCAGATTGTTTTTTTCTATGAATTTTTCCTTGAATTGTTTTCTTTTTTCTATTAAAGTAAGTGTCTGATTCTTCAAGAGATCCTGGTTCTCAGTACCAGTATTCTCTGCCTGGGATGGTTTTCTTGGCCTTTCATTTGTCTTAGAGTTTCATAGATACACGTGGCCTGTATAAGGCCAACACGCATGTACACGCACCCTGACTTTACACAGCTAGCGTGGACATGCTTGTTGTTGAACTGTCAGTAGTGTGCCTGTGGAGAAAATTTTTGTTTAAGGTGAGGTAGTCATCCTTTCCTTTGAAAAGAGTTATACCTCTGAGGTTTTTGGGTGTCTGTCATAGCGGTCAGTAACTTAGGTTTGATCGCAGCAATAGCTTTCTTTTTCATTAAGAAGTTTTCCTCAAAATTTTCTTTTTATAGGGTTTTTAGACAAGTGTGAGAGTCCAGTTTTAATTTTCTTATGTGTTATTTTTAAAGTGACTCTTTGCAATCTGCGCTTAGGCCAAAATTTTTCTTGGTTTTTACTTGTTGATATTTTTCCTCTTTGCTTTTTGAGCATTCAAATAAAAAAAAAATTATTTTATTTATTTGTCTGGTTAAATAGTGTTGGTTTGCATTAGTAGCCAGGGAAAACTCTTTTCTTTCATAAGTTCTCGACGGTTTACTTAGATCATAAGTAGCTCGTAGTCGAGTGAAATCCTTCTTTGAGTTTGTTGTTTAAAGATCTTAGAAAATTTTTAGTTTGAAAATTTGTTTAAGATTTGAGTCAAGAAGAAGTTATTTTGTTTCCATCTTTCTGCTTATTTTTCTTTCATCTTTCAAACATCACTAGTTTCAATTTCATAACCTTTGACTTAAGATGAGCCATAAAAATTAACGCTAAATCTAAAATTCATTAGAATTTTTATGTTTGTAGGGTGAACCAACTAGTTTAGGGTTAGGGCCTTGAAATAGGTTGGAGAGGAAACTCTTCAAGGCCATTAAATCAAACATTGGAGTCTGAGTTAGGGAGTTTCAAAGTCCAATATCATGAAATTTATCTGGGACCCCCCTCTAACAAAGGGGATAAACACAAGGTCACCTGCAGAAAGGTAGCAAAGATAAACCCTCCAAAGATGGACCAATCGTAGTGGAGAACACATATAGAGGGCTTGTCTTGGGATTCCGTCAATTGCATTTTCCATGGAGCTTCGTGGGTCTCGAATCCATTTGAGGTCCTCAGTTGTCTTCCAGACCACTTCCCTTCGATACCCTTGACATGTTTCAAGCTCGATACCTTGCTCATTGTGGTCTACCCGACTTTCGACTGTACCCGCCTGGTGGCTGTTCACGTGCTGGCAACCTAGTTGCCTATCTTTTTTAGAGACATACACAGGTGACTGTGGGGGTATACTGTGGTACCTAGGACAGACATCGGGCCACGCTTTGCAGAGCATACCCAGAGGGTGATTCCATGTTCGAGTTTCACTTGCATCGGTAAGTTTCTCTAGTGTTGGTTATTGTAATTGTTCTTCAAACTAGTTTAGTGTTTTCTTGTTTTATCTTAGAGGGACCTTTTTAGTGTGTGTTGTTTTTTGAACGAACAAAAAGTCCTAGTGTGTCTTTGATCTTCTCACACAGTGGAGGATCATGAGCTTCACCGGTCATGAAGGCTTCTGGGCCTATCACCAGTTACACTGGAGCCACCTCTGCCACCACTAAGGCGAAAGCTAGACCAACAAGGGTCTTTTGAAGTGACCGGGTCACAAGAAACTGTACCCGACCAACATTCAGAGGAAGCGACCATTTTAGACCTTGGAGCAAAAGATCTTGGTCCATACGAAACTACAACCACTGATATTTTGACACCCATCATCATACAGATTCACCCTTACGAGTGCCGGACAGTGTCGCCCATAGCAATGGAAACAAATACTACCACTTATTCTGGGAATTCTTCAATTCCCACTACAGTTGTCACCACAGGGGATCTTCCACCTCCTAACCCACCATCACTGGTACGAGCTACTATGTTATTGACCACCTATACCTCGAGCAGTGGTCCAATCCCGTCTATGGCGGTGGCCACTGCCCCTTTCACACCAAGGGCGACAGGCCCTCCATTCTCATACGGGATGCCTAGCTCAGGTACAAGTCCTGTACTTTCCTACTCCACTTTACAGACTTTAGGTTTGGGGGCAGGGAACTCTAACGCTCCTATGCAAGGACACATGGGGGGCACTTCAACTCCTTTTAATGCTTTCCCTTATGGGGGAGATCATATACCTCCTTCGTCCCCTTTGCTCGGTGGCACCCACCAACAATCCGTCGGGCCACCCACACACCATAGTGTATTTCGAGTAGGGAGTCAAGGACCACCTTCTCATAATATGTCGGTAAGTTTGAAACCATTTTCTTTGTTCGGTGCGTTTGGTAACAACACTTTCTCATCAGCTGCTTTCCCGACTGGGGGAAACCCCGGTTATGGACAACCTATTCCTATGAAGGGTATTATTCCTACACAGGGGGTAAACCTAGGAACTTCTTCCGCATCTGGACCTTGGAATTCTTGGCAGGGATCAATTCCCTCATCAGGAATGTTGGTCTAGGGAAATTCTTTTTACAACCAATGGAACCCCGGATAAGGAGCTATGCCTATGCCCATGGGATCGACATGGAGAAACCCTTCCCAAAGTCCTCCAAATGTAATGCATGCCCAACCATCTACGTCCTATTTTGGGAATCAACCAATGATGTCCCCTCACATGAAGAATCCGTACACTAGTCATGTCCATGGTTTTTACAAGAACCCAGGCCATCAGCTGAAATTTTCCTGGCAACCTGGTGCCAGTCAAATTCCAGGTCCCTTTTTCCATGGTTATCACCAACAACCCAAACTACCTTTCCTAGAAACCTTGCATTTTCTAGACTTGACAAGGTTGTTGAATGAACCTATCTGTCACGATCCGTGTTGGCCCCCTATGCCGACGAAGTTGCCTTCAGACATACTAAATTTCGAAGCCAAGCCTAATGATGATCTTGGAGATCATGTGACCACCTTCCATCTTTGGTGCTCATCTAACTCGTTGAAAGATGACTATGTACATTTGTGATTGTTTCAACATACTCTCATTGGGAGTGCCATGAAATGGTACATTGAGCTCGACCACTGAAGATACTGTTCCTTCGGCGAATTGGCAATGGCTTTCCTAAACCATTTCCAATTACCTGTTAGATATGATGCTGGCACAAAATTGCTGGCCAATTTCGAACAGACAAAAGCAGACCATATCTCTGATCACATCTGAGAATGGAGATGCTGTAAGAGTTTAATTAATGTGCCATTCCCACCAACATTCTTGCTCGAGTGGTTCCTTAAGTCTTTGGTCCCACAGTTATCCAAAGACATCATGACGTCGAGAGTGTTTTCCAAAGAAGATTCCATCATGAGAGCTCAACAGCGTGAGCTAATCTACTCTTAGTATGGTTTATTATACGAGATCTTGACAGATGCGCCATGCTCAATACTTGATAAAACCAGACAGAGAGTTGGACCACATGCCGATGGTATTGTTGGTTCAGTACAAACAAAGCCCACTGAAAAACTGACAAAGCAATTGCATCAATTGTCTATAAAACACATAGCGGCCAACCAAACTACTGTTTTGGCTGCTCCCCCTACCCAAATGTCGGATGTACACAGTGCAATCGACAAATCCAAAGGCCACCCAACAACCTGATGGAAAGAAAAAACAATGAAATAAGGGTAAGGGGGATAAGAAACCCACTAATAAAGTTGGCGGGGGCAACACTGAGAAATAGAAGGCAAGGTAGCTGTGCAACCTATGCGCAGAAGACCACCCAACCCACCAATTTCCTTGGCTTGCAGAGGCCCAAAAGTTTGTGACACAGCAATAAGATGCCATGTTAACCAATCCATTTCAACATGGGCAAAACCTAACCCAAACCTCTACAAGCATGGAAGGGGGCAATCAAGGACCCTATCCATCTTCGAATCATCCTGCATCCGTGAATGTGTATATGATGAAAGGTGATGCTTTTATATCTACTAGAATGCATGACTACAGTAAACCAAGAAATTCTGAGAAGGGAAAAGAAGCTAAAATCCCATCTCTTCCTCTCCATATCGAGAAGACTTTGGGAGAAACAATGACACGCATCCCAAAAGGTGCGTTCAATAAATCTTCTCACAATCCAAACGTAAGGGCCACCAAGAACTATTCTTTGGTGGAGGATTTGTCTCAAACCCCTTATGCGATGTCGGCTTTAGAGGTCCTCCAGAGTTGCCCTTCCCAGAGAAAATATTTTTTAGCCACTTTAGGATCTACCAAGACTTGTAATCCAGGTACAATCATGCTAGATACAACTGACTTAAAACCTCATCTACCTTACTGCGTAGCATTTCAGATAGTAGTGGCTTACTCCACGAAAACTTTTACTTGAAACATTTTTTGCATGGTGGTTGATGAGGGCGCCTCGATATGCATCATGTCATTGGCATGTTGGAAGGCCATTGGACAAACCGTTTTGTCTCCGTCACCTATTCTTCTCACTGCTTTTGATGGTCATTCGTTCCAACCACATGGCATCATTCCCTCTTTCCCCATGCAACTAGGAGGGAAGACCATGTGCGTCGAGGTAGAAGTAGCTGACGCATCCCTCGACTACAATCTCTTGTTAGGTAGGAGTTGGACTTATGCTTAGCAGTAGTTGCTACAGTTTTTCGGGTCTTGTTATTTCCACACGAGGGATAGATCGTGACCATTGATCTATTATCCTTCTCCAGACCCGACCCTTCATTGGGGGCATCTGCGGTCCCGATGATTGATAATCCCCAACCGGGCATCGTCAACATAGGAGTTGGTTTCTTCCCATCTTTGATGGGGACCTTCGATTACTCACCCCCTCAAGGCGATGTCAAGTTCATATCAGACCACCATAAGGTTGATATTTTCCAAGTTTCGTCGTTTTGTATGACTTACCTCAACGATCCATGGATACTTCCTTCCCAATCGGTCACGATGGAAGGGATAGGGCACCCTGGCATGTCCATGCCCTTGTCCACAGCTGAAGTAGCATACTCTTTAGTCCAGCAAGCTTTGGCCGACACAGATCCAACTCCTGCACAAGAGTTAGATCTGATTCTAGAGCCTATTTGGGCTCAAAGTTCTCTCACTAATACCAATTAGTTAGACTTAGTCTTTCCATTCAACGAAGAAATAATTGAAGCAATGACTAGCCCGGATAAACCCTGAGATGATCTCCATCATAGATCATACTTCCTCCCAGAGTTAAGCAGAATTGAAGCAGGAGAATTCACCTTGATTATGACTAGAGATAGGTCTTGTCCTACTAATCCATTAGCTACACATGAGGTTTATGCTGAGGGTAATATGGAAACTATCACTGAAACTATACTGATTAATATCTCCAGAATCCCTGGCATCGCGAAGAATGTTTTCGTCGGAGCTGACTGTACCCTCGAAGAGATTCAAATCTACACAAACCTATTTAAATAATTTCGCGACGTTTTTTACTGGTATTACGAGAAAATGCCAGGCATTGATCCAAGAATTGTCGAACATGAAATCACAACTTATCCTGATGCCAACCCAGTTTGGCAGAAGCTTTGTCCAGTTAATCCCAGGAAAGAAACAACCATTAAGGTTGAAGTTGAGAAACTACTAAAAGCTAGTTTTATCTATCCTATCCATTTGACCCAATGGGTGTCAAATCTTGTGCCGGTCAATAAGAAACAGGGCACGATTTGTGTATGTACGGACTTCCGTGATTTGAACAAGGCCTGTCCAAAAGATAATTTTCCCACACCATTCATCAACCAGATAATTGATGAATGTGCAGGTTGTGAGGCCTTTTCTTTCATGGATGGTTTTTCGGGATATAATCAGATACAAATCAAACCCGAAGACTAACACAAAACTGCATTCATTTGTCCATGGGGTACATTTTCTTATCGTAAGATGCCTTTTGGTCTCAAAAATGCTGGAGCTACCTTCCAATGGGCCATGTATTTTTCTTTCCATGATCTCAAGCATATAGTTGAGGCCTATTTAGATGATTTAGCATCTTGATCTCACAAGAGAATGGATCATCCCACACACCTCCGACTTATCTTTGAGCATTTTCGCTACTTCTAGATTCGCTTGAATCCAAACATGTGCATATTTTGCGTAACATCAATATGTTTTTTAGGTTTCATAGTGTCAACAACAAGGATCATGGTCAATCCTCTCAAGGTTGATTCAATAGTTCAATTTCCTCCCCCATGCACATTCCTTCAACTTCAGAGTCTACAGAGCAAGGAATTTTTTTTAAGGAGTTTCAATGACAACTATCCCGAGATCACAAAGAGATTTATGAACTTACTAAAGAAAGACATTCTTTTTCATTGGGACGATGCCACTCAATGCTCCTTTGAAGCATTGAAACATGCCCTCACAACTACCCCTCTACTTCGGCCACCCAACTATAACAAAGATTTCTTATTATATCTAGATGTAGCAGAGTCAACCATCAGCATGGTATTAATTCAGGAAGATTATTTTCTCTTAGAATATGTGATCTATTACCTGATCTAAGGCCTAGTCGGACTAGAACTCAATTATTCTCATATCGAAAAACTTGCGTTGGCAGTAGTCGATGCTGTTCAAAGGTTCCGTCATTATGTTTTGTTTTACAAGACCACTGTCATTGCCGTGGTGAATCCATTTTAATACGTGTTGACATGACAGGTGATAGGCGGAAAGATTAGTAGATGGATAGTTTTCCTTCAGGAATTTGACTTAGATTTCGTTTTAGCGAAATCCAAAAAGTCACTGGTCTTCACAGAACTCGTTTCAGAACTTTTGATCTAGTTAGGTGATGTTATGTCCGAAGAGTCACCTATAAGAGGAGATATGTTTTTGATCACATATTCCGATCCCTGGTATGGAGATATACTTGTCTATCTCCAGAATTTGAAGTGGCCCACCTCTGCTTTTAGTGATGAGTGTCATCGTATATGCCATCAGGCTAAGAATTATCTCATATTCGATGATACGTTGTATCGAAGAGGTGTAGACTGCATCCTGCGTCGATGCCTCACTCACAACGAAGCATTTATTGTGCTTAGCGATTTCCATACCGAAGCATGTGGCGATCATTTGTCTGGGTTGGCAACAACCCAAAATATTTTACGAGTAGGTTACTTCTGGCCGACACTAATCAAAGATTGTATCGAAATGGTCAAGAAGTTCCACTCATGTCAGATCTTCTCTCGGAAGATGATGGCACATCCTGCTCCCACATTTCCTATCATCATAGTTGGTCCCTTCACCAAGTGGGGGATTGATTACACTACATGCAACCCTCCTTTAGCAAGGGGGCACCATTATATCATTGTCGTCGTAGACTACTTCACGAAGTGGGTCGAAGCTATGCCAATGTTTAAAGATGATGGAGAGACTGCAACTCTCTTTTTATTCAACTAGATAATAGCAAGGTTCGGCATCCTAAGAGAGATTGTCACTTTCAGAACCAGATGATGACCGAATTAACATCAAATCTTGGGTTGCGGAAAGAGCATTCGTCACCCTACTACCCCCAAGAAAATGGTCAAGTGGAAGCTGTAAATAAATCTCTTAAGACCATCCTACAACGAACGATCAACTTAGCCAAGTCAAATTGGCATTTGATGTTATACTCAACATTATGGGCTTACTGAACGTCTGTTAAGACTGCAACCAGTTTCTCACCTTTTCAACTCGTTTACGGGATGGAAGCAGTCTTACCTATAGAATGTCAGATCCCGTCCCTAAAATTGGCAGTATAGTTATTTTGAGGCACTTTTCCACTTGAAAAATGGTTATTATACCTTGAGCGGCTCAATGAGCAGTGTCGTGATGCAGCCCTGGCCAACGAGGCTCACAAACATAAAGTCAAGTGTCAGTATGATCGATCCGTTCATCCTCGGATTTTCTCTGAGGGCAACCTTGTCCTGGTCTATGACCAAGATAAGGACCCCCTGGGGGGAAGAAAATTCAAACCCATGTGGTTCGGACCTTTCATCATAAAAGAGGTTCTAAAAAAGGGAACTTATCATCTGGTTGACTTTGAGGGAAATTATTTGGCGGAACCTAGAAATGGGCTCTACTTCAAGAAGTATTACTCATAGGTAGGTCACCTTGGGTAACTTTTTGTAACATATGTATAGTCTTTGTACTATTACTTTCTAGTTTCTTTTAGTATTCTGGACGTTCCATTTTTTATGTTATCTTTTTTCACTGTGGCAGATGTCAAGTGAACCAGAGGTGTTCATTGGGTACACAGATGGTGCTAGCCTCTGCAACTTGGGTAATTTTTACACCTCGAGGCTAGTTATTATCTTTCAGAGGTATATGCTTAGGAGACACCACAAACAATGTCGCCAAGTACAATGTAGTTATTGAGTTGCTTCATGATGCCCTGTCATTTGGTATCTCTCATCTCCGAGTATATTTAGACGCTCAACTGATTGTGTCTTAGTTAAATAGATTCTACCATGTTCATGATCCGACTTTACACCGACGATTCCTTAGGGTATGTCTCTTAGAATGAATATTTGATTATATTACATATTTTCATGTTCCTAGGAGATTAAACCAAGTTACATATACTCTAGCTAATCAAATTTTAGACTGGCATCTCACACACATATAAAAAGACATACACATAAACATGTAAATACATTTTTAAAGGCAAGCGTGATCCATAAGACACAAAAAGACATAAAAATCCATATATAATATCATAATGATCAGAGTACATAGGTGGACGCAAGCGCCTAAAAAATATGACTAGTAACGAGTCATGGGGCTTATGACCTCAAAAAATATATATAGGTGGAGATGTCAAAGTATAGACTAACTAAGGTCAGGGCATGTGGGCCCTGTTGTAATAATCAACAACATTGGCCAAACGATGAAACAGTCGGGCCCATGTCCGTGGTGCCCCCACTACATGAGGCTGCATGGATGGTGGAAGATTCTCAATCTCTTCCATAGGGATGGTGCAAGTGAGCGACGTAAAATTTCACTAAAATCATCTCAAAACCCTCTCAGCCTCACCAGCTAGAAGCTCTTTTGCTACTGCTGGTCCCCCTGCAGTGGTAGGTGCAACTGATCCATATTATTTTCGGCATGAAATGAGAGCGGAGATATAATAAAGAAATGCACAGATATATCACGTATATCCAAAAATATATCAGATATGCAACCATAAACACAGAGATACAATAATACACAATTTTTATTAATGAAAGAAATGTACAGAGACTGTAAAAATACAGAGTGAAAGACTCGCTAGAATGGTGTCAGCTTATCTCTGAGAAGATATTTGATGGCTACTCGCATTCGCAAGAAGATGATTACAATGAGGCTCTGAAGGAATTTTTATAATAAGTAGGAATGCCAAAAATCCTAGACATCCAAAAACCTAACCCTAGGAGATGAAGCGCCAAAAGTCATGTGGGCCCCATTTGGGAAAGTGAGTACATCAACTTCCCGGGGTCATAACTTTTTCATACGATCTCTGTTTTAGGCATGTGATAGTGAGAACCTTGATCTCAAAAAACCTTCATTTGGGCCCTCAAAATGGCCTCGGAAGTTAAAACATGCTAAAAATAGTAAATTGCCAGAAAACGGTTTTGAGCCAGTTGGAAAAGGTGGGTGGCCACCGATATCCACCTAGATCAGCGACCCCTGACTGAGGACGACGCCTATTCCTTGCATAATCCTCAGGTCGTGAGGGTCCCACTTTTGCACACAATAGACATGTATCTGTCAAATACTCTAGTATAAAAAATGATATATAAAGAAAACAACATAAAAATTATATATATTTAAAAAAATAAAAAAAGATGCAAACTTACCCATATCGCCTCGCTCCTCACCTGAAGGTAAAGGGATCTCGGGATCTCTCGAGAAATAAATCCTAGCATAAGGATAATTCTCTATGGCTGGGAGCTGTCGTGACAACCAAGCAAATAAGTCATCATCGAAGGACTCATTAGTCCTTCCACCACCCTGTTGTGGCAACAACACTGCCCATCTGCAAACCGAAGGAAGAGAAGCCTGATGTCCTGGTACCACCACTCGAGGACTGAAAGTAGGAAGTATTTCAAATAATAAAGAGCATAGAATCATCCTGAACTCGAAGTTCCTCTATGTCTACAACCGACAATCTTCCAACTGCCTTTTCATACAATCCAACAGTGTAGTGCTCCAGTCAAATATTTGTGCATTTAAGCATTGGACTACACAGTTCATCTGTGCATGGGACACCTGATGTAGAGCCGCAGAACCAGTCATCCACCCAATAAAAAATACAATCGTTTGCAGTGATAAATCGATGATCTTGCTTATTGGCACCTGCGAGCTCGATCGGTCTATACCAGCCTCACAATAAAGTCTTATCAATTTTGATATATTATGAGGCCCCGAAGGAAATTTCCAGAAATTGACTGGTTCCTCTCTCCTGGAGAAGCCAGTCAAAAAGTATATATCATCTATAGTGGGCACCAATGACTACCCCTCTAACATAAAATCTTCTGCGTCAGGGTGGCAATATTCAACCAAGGCATTCAGTAGCCTAGTTTTTTCTCTCAAGAAAGGACACAGAAAAAACATGAGCAAGCCACATTGCATTAACATCACCATAGCGTCAGGGTCTTCCCCAACTAGTGCGCTAATATCTTCATGCTCTCGTTCTCTCCATTGCACATACATCCTACACATGGGAAAATTTTCAGAGGGTTAGGCCTTAATTTTTAAACCTTTTTTCACTCATAGGAGGGTCCATGCAGGCTGTTGTGATGACAATCATGTGTACATGCACTCTGACTTTAGACAGAGTGAGTGTACATGTAGGATGTCGTAGGACAGTCCGTGTGGACCCAGGGCCGAGCTTTTAAAGGTCGACGCCCCCCCAAGAAACCAAATTAAATGCATAAATAAAGAATTAAAAAGCAAAGGGAGGTAGTTTATACTTACTCGGTCCAAACGGATGGTCATTTTGTCTAGTGTAGCTCCCGGAATCACCACTTTTATCAAAGTTTTTTTTTTCTCTAGAGTCAATTTCCAAATCAACAATGGTGATAATGAGCTACCAACTTCTATTTATAGACTTTTTGGCCCTTTTTTGTCACTTTTTTGGCCCCCCTTATCATTTTCTTTGAATTGAAAACCATTTAGAGTGATTCAGGAGTTGCTTTGGAAGGTTACGATCGAGCATCGGGACATTTTTTGGAGTTTTGGGTCACTTTTAACAATCCGTGGGAAAAACCTCAGATGGTAAACTTGGGCATATAAGTTAGGTTTCCACACCTACTTTTGTATCTTGTTGTCTTTATCCCTTTTCCATAGGATCGATCCCATCAGGTTGTGACACAGAACCATCATTGTTGCTTTAGAAGTGTCACGATTTGGTGGTAGATCTTACCAGAACATGGATGCCCTAGGTAGATCTTGGTTGCATTATGGTGTCCATGTCGTCACTGATGACTGTAGGCTCGGGAGTTCTTTTAGTTTTTCCTGATTACACGTTTGAGCCTCATTTGCATGACTGTTGACCTCACCCACGAGACTCCCAAAACATAACGGGTGTTTTTTTAAGCCCTTTTCAGACCCTCTAAACATGAAAATATTGTCGAGTGATCTTGTGACCTTTCATGCTCGTTAAACTAAAATTCGAAGTTACGTCTATTTGACGATAGTTTACACGTTTTTCGGTCTGGATGGTCAACTATATGAACAAAGGTATACTCTAGAGGCCTCGAATCTTTGGAAGAGTATTCTCAGGCATAATTTTAACCCTTTTTTGGGCCCGAGGGACTAAATTTATGAAAAAGGAACCCCCATGGAGTCCATAGTTAAGCTCTTTTCAGACTCCCTAAAATTGAAAAGATCATTGAGTGATCTTATTCTTTCACACTCTTTAAAATGGTCCAGAATAACCTTCCTGATGAAGTCCATAGTTAAGTTTTTTCAGACTCCTTAAAAATGAAAATATGGCTGAGTTATCTTGTATTTATCACACTCACTAAAATGGTTTTGAATAGACGTCTTGTCAGTGCTAGTTTACCCCTTTTTTCGAACCGACTAGACTACCTTCAAAAAAGGTACCCCAGTGGAATCTCCTTTTACGTTTTTCAGACTCTCTAAATATAAAAAACCGTTGAGCTTACCTTCTCTAGGATTGTTAGACTTACATCGAAGGACATTACCATTGTGTGTTTTGTTAATCGTGTTTGCATACCTATGTATTTTTTCTAATGCCAGCTCGATGTTGCTCTCAACTGAACCATCTGAAGCATGGATTATACGCAAGCCCTGTAGCACTTTGCCTCCTCGTCTTGGCACCTTTGTTCCCAGGAGGGATTTTTCCCGAGTGTCCGTTCTTTGAACATCAGTCTTGTCCTTCCACCTCGAACTTGTATGTTTGTGACACTCATTTCTCCTTTGTAACATAACATTCTTTTATTCTCTTTCCAAAATTATTGAAAAAGACAAAAAAAATTAAATATACCGCAAAAAGAGGAAGGGAAAAGTATTTTCTTTTTATTGTTATCACAATGATTCTCCCTTGGAGAAAGCACATATGTCTATTTTTTCGTCAAACCCTAGGATTTAATATGACCTTAGGAAGTTGTTCCCACTACATTGAGCTGTGTCCTCCTCCGTTTGGTTTTTCTTCCAAACATATGGAGAGTTTGCGTGGCCTACTGCCTCGTAAATTTATGTTAATTCCATGTTGCTTGAGTCTCATCATTTGTCATGCTATTGTCCAAGGGAAGTTTTTACCAAGCTTGAGTCAGCCCCTCTGCATTTTGTCTCTTTCCCTCATGCCCGACCATCCCAAAAGTCCAATCAAGTATTTGTTCAAAATCAATGAAGCCTTCAGTCTCATAATCAAGATTCTCTAGTCCATGACCGACGAGCCGTCGAAGACCTCTGGGTAGTGAATTCGTACACTCATATTACACTCCTACCCGAGTTTTGAATATTTTTAAGTTTTTTCTCGAGCTCTGAATACCTCATCTCCATCCATTAGGCCTTATCATCTTCTATAAGATGGATACTCTACACGTATATCCTTTTGATTTCGAGATGTAGCTCCGCTGTGTATTTCTCACGGCTACACTTTATATAGTTATATGACATGGATCTACAATGTATATGATTGGTAGCCATGATTTTATTTTATCCCGAGCATGAGTATGCCCGCCTCAGTGAGACAATTATTATTTTGCAGATGACACCTCCCAAATTTTGGTCCCTAGGCTCACTTGTTTGGAACATCGGTGAAGATTGTTAATGTATTTCGGCCATCAGATGCTCTTTTGACCTCACACATTAGGGGGCATCTGTTATAACCCTAATTTGTGCCAGACATGCTTAGCTTGCATCAGGCCATCTCAGATTCCTTCTTTTCCAAAACACTGGTGAACAACTCTTCTTAAAAACCCCTTTTATAAAAACCCACACACCCTACTCCATTATTGCATGCGTGTACATGCTAGCTAACCCAAGACAACCTGCGTGTACCTACAAAAGCATGGAAAAAGGAAAGTTTTTGACGAAACACACAGATTTTGGTAAGTTAACTAAACCTTTCGGCCATGCATGGTCGATCACTTGACCAAATACCTAGCTTCTTCTAGCCTATAAAATAAGGGTTAGGGGTCCCATTTGAAAGGAGGAGAATCATAGTAAATAAACTATACCTGATTAAGCATTCCCTTTGTCCCAACCTTTAGCCATCCTTGTGCAAAGAGAAGTATAGAGAAAATAAGTTGGAAGACAGTGGAAGAAGAGCCTAGGACCAGGATCAAGGAGCAGTAGCTGAAGTTATCATTGTAAGGTATCATTGTGAAGTTAATAAAATAATTGCTTTTCCCATCCCGCCATATGAGATTGTCATTAGTGGAATATTGATTGTATGATCAATTAAATCTCTAACCCATTAGTTCATATATCAAATGCATGTGGATTTCTTTGTTTGTCTTTAGTGAATGCAGGTAAGCATTGGGAGGAGATTTTCAGTCAAAGAATGACCAAGTGCGAAAAGGGATTGACGTCAAACATTAAAAATAAGGTATGTCAACTTAATCTCTTGAGCCTTGTATTTACATATGAATAATGGGGGTTTAGGCATGGGATGATGGTAAAAAATAAGAATCTTTAGGTAATTTATGTGTGTATGATAAAACCCTTAGTGCTAGTCCATAGGAGGGATTTCCCACCCACAACAGCTCCAGAATCAATAAGCCACTCATCAGAAGTAGACGTAGAAGTTGTATTGAAGGAGAAAACATAAGTTGAAAGTGCATGTCCATGAGAAGAAGAAAAATAAGTAGAATCAATACTGATGTTGTGCTTCTTCATCTCTTCTTCTAAATCTACCATCTTATTGAATGATCCGGATTATTTTCGGCACGAAATGAGAGCGGAGATATAATAAAGAAATGCACAGAGATATTGCAGATATTCAATAATATAACATAAATGTATCAGAGATGCAACCATAAACATAGATATACAGTAATACACGATTTCTATTAATCAGAGAAATGTACAGAGACTGTAAAAATACAGAGTGAAAGACTCTCTAGAATGGTGGTAGCTTATCTCTGAGAAGAGATGTGAAGACTACTCGCATTCGCAAGAAGATGGTTACAATGAGGCTCTGGAGGCCTTTTTACAATAATTGGGAATGCCAAAAGTCCTAGACATCCAAAAACCTAACCCTAGGAGATGAAACGCCAAAAGTCATGTGGGCCCCGTTTGGGTAA
>ML799772.1:86153-110000 GCA_009831015.1 Picea engelmannii
CAGATCTGCAAATATACTTCAATAATACCAAGAATAAACCATAAACCATTCACCATAACATGAACACAAAAAATAGAGAAAACCCTTGAGGTAGGGTAACACCATATATTAATCCTTATGGAAGGATAAAACTCCTCAAGCAAACCTTGCTTGTACAATCACAATATTCTTCACTATGTTTCATTACATTGCCTAGACTTCTTTATATAGCTCTCCCTATCTTCTAGGAACCTTCTAGAGAACCTTCTCACATTTATTACATCCAACTACCATAGTAGGCCTTTATTAATATAGTGGACCTAGTCCACCTTACATTGAATGACCACATTCCCATATATTAAATGACTTCCACTAATAACACATAACTACATTCCCATTGGGTACCTCCCTAGGTACCCTATATTACCTCCCTAGGTATACCAAATTCCATCCCCCTTCACATGTTTCATCCTCGAAACATGAGAAGAAACCATACAATATGATCGGCTAATAAATGTAGCCAACTGGTACCAAGTACGACCATCCATCCATCCCAATGGAAGTCGAACATGATGTCTATTTGTTACCTTTGTACCCTTATCTTTCTCTACATCATGTTGGGGTTGCCATGGGATTGTTTCTGTAGCTTGAGCTCTTCCCATAGTGTTGGTAGTCCTCCATGCACCTCTTGATTGGTTTCTTGTTTGGTGCCCTGCTGGTGCATAAATGTGTTGATGCACATGCCCTTGTCTTGATTACTTTTTCATCTCTATATGATGTGGATGGCGATATACAACAACTGTAGGAATTTGTTCATTTCTCTTCAAATGTGAAACACTTTGTGCCTTTGAGTCAATGACCTCCTTAGCTTCCTGATTATGTCATTCTTGTAGTTTTGCTTCATCTCCTTCTATAGGCTTTGCCTCTGATTCAACTTCAGACTGGGCAATAAATTCTTTGCTAGCCTCCATGGGTCCATCTTTCTTACTAAGAGACACATCCTGCAATGTGATTTTCTTTTTCTTGTACCACAACTTTAAAAACTTCCTCTGGACATTAATATTAATGGTACCCACTGATTCTATCCAAGGATATCCCAAAACAATATCCACTTCATCCATATCCATAGCATAAAAATCTAAATGCAACACATATTTATCCATAGTAATTTTCAAATATTTAAAAATTTGAACATTTTCACCCTCAACATGTGTTCTTTGAATATTCTTTATTGGAACTTGCAATCTATTAACCAATTGAACATTGATAAAATTATGCATGCAACTAGGGTTAATAAAAACAACGATATTTTCTTTATGAATACAACCATGAACCTGTAATATAGATTTTTCACGTGAAAATAAACTCTTGGTTCTCTCTCTATCCTTATTTTCTCCATGAGACCACTTGTCTAACAATATTTTTTCAAATTGTCCATTGGAGAGTGTCATCATCTCCTTATAATCAAGTGATTTCCACCAAATGGCAGCATCACCTTGCAATTTGAGATCTACCCAATGGGGCCAAGTATCTTCCCATGCTGACATTCTTTCTTTAATGAATGATTCAATACTAGGGCCATCACATTTCCCTGTAAAATATATCTTGCTATGAAAAACCCCCAAAAATAGAACAATAAGTTACGGTAGAAAATCGCGGCTTTTTCCAGAAAAACCCTGAAAAACAGTTAAATTTAAAATGCTCATAACTTTACTTCGCGAACTCCGTTTCAGCTTTTTTTTTTTTTTGAAAATGGGTATTTTTCCGAGAGAAATTCAAATACCCAATTCAGTTTTACAAATTCATCTCTTAAAAATTTATATCTGAACCTGAAGTGCGCCGCCCTCTTTTTCTTCCCTAGAAAAAATTCTGCAAAAAGAGAAAACAAATCTTTCCTTCTTTGGCCAAGGAAAGTGGTCTAATACTAATTGTTAAGTACTTATGCTAGTTCTGCATATATACTTCAATAATACCAAGAATGAACCATAAACCATTCACCATAACATGAACACAAGAAATAGAGAAAACCCTTGAGGTAGGGTAACACCATATATCAATCCTTATGGAAGGATAAAACTCCTCAAGCAATCCTTGCTTGTACAATCACAATATTCTTCACTATATTTCATTACATTGCCTAGACTTCTTTATATAGCTCTCCCTATCTCCTAGGAACATTCTAGAGAGCCTTCTCACATTTATTACATCCAACTACCATAATGGGTCTTTATTAATATAGTGGACCTAGTCCACCTTACATTGAATGACCTCATTCCCATATATTAAATGACTTCCACTAATAACACATAACTACAATCCCATTGAGTACCTCCCTAGGTACCCTATATTACCTCCCTAGGTATACCACAGACTAGAAGCCTCTCCAAATAGTATCTTATTCCCCTTTGGCGTCTTTTGTGATGGACGGGTTGTTGGTATTCGAGGAGGAGTTTTTCCTACACAAACAACTTGATTCATTTATCTATCTATCAAACACCACCGAAAGGAAAATATTTATCATAAGAACCAAATACCTGAGTGAGACAGTTTTTTTTGGCCTTTAGCACTTACCAGTCCCGAAATTGACAGAAAATACAACAACAATTAGCTCAAATGAGCGCAACACTTTGTTCTTCAATAATTCCTCACAGCACGAAATCCTCAAACGATCTATGCAAATAATGATAAAATGAACAATCCAAATCAAATTTAAATAGTTTGCTTCTGCCAGTCCCATACATATTTACCATTGTCAAGTACAACAAAATCCTTATGGATCTTCAAGAATTAATTACATCATCAATACCATGCTTTGGAGTTAATGTGCTATGTAAATATATGGCATAAATAAAATGTTAAGTTGGTCTATCATTAATTTTGAACAACGATTGGTTGGTGTGAAATGACTACTAAGATCGGGGATTGGGGGTATGCTCCTTGCCTAAGGTTCAAATGACTTACGTCAATGTGTAGTCACCAATATCGATGTGAATGAGTTGTATGCTTACATGATTTCTCATGGTGAGTTTTTCGAGGTGTGGATGTGGAACACTCATCATGTCACTTGAAGTTTGTGTCTCCCCTTAGCTGACATGGCTAATTCATGTAGGTCAAAATTATGCAATGACAAGCAGAAAAGAGTTAGACATGGACAACCCAGATCAAGTGTAGAGGTCAAAAGAAAAATGGATGGCCCATATTTCAGCTAGTTATACCATAATTGATCATCAACAAAAGTATTAGAGCGTCAAAGAGAATATTATTAGGTTCAAGTTCTCAAACCCTGACGAGTTGAGAGTTTATAAGGTCTACATAATTGTGCATGTTTCTTGCCAACAACTGACATGACATCGACATTGGTGACTTATTTCCTCATTTACTTCCCTTCGCTTCTTTTACCATAATAATTCCCCATGCCCTGATTAACTCGTGGACCATTAGTGATGACATGGATGATGACATAACTTGATGACGTGGCTCAGCTGACCTGGTGAGGTAGTGTGATCATGATGATGTGGCAAGTGATATGTATTTATGAATATCCATGCAGAAAATGTACGTGAATTTTGATGTCATGTTCAAATCATGCAACATAAAGTTCGAGGCCTCCCTGAGCCAACGTGGCTTGCTCGAATAGATAAAAATATGCCCAAAAATGGGTCATTAGTGATCTCATTCATGTGTTGAAAAGTGTAGTTTCTTGGTCTTGGTTCACCGATGTCGATAATATATCGACGATCGATGGTTGAAAAATCATGGATCCTAATGACATTGTGCTTATTTCATGATGAAGACCGATGTAACATTGGTTTTGGCGAGTTCAAACCTCGACTACTTCCTTTGACCTTTCTTGTCAAAATATTTGGTTCCTCAATGACCGATGTGAATTTCTCATGATGGCATGAAGGTTGACTTGAATGAATGACATGATTTAGATGACATGGATTGACAACATGTATTTATAACTTGGCCTACCTGGGTGACATGGTGAGGTGTCGTAGTGGTATAGGTGTTCTGTATTTAATGACATGTCAGTGCTGATGTGGTTGACAAAGTGGAAAATACAAATATCCATGCGATGATTGATATGTTAAAGTGATGTGGTGAATGCTTACGTGGATTCACCTTACATTGGAATTGAGTGAAATTAAATCAATGGTTGTGATGGTCTTCTCGTTAGAATCGGGAATCCATGATTTGGAGGAAAATTTCACTTATCGGCTTTGGGGCTTGGATTTCCCTAATCATATTTTGTGTTGTTCAAATTTTGGCGTTGATGGGATATACTCATTGGCATCGATGAATTCCTTTTCTCGATAGTTTATTAGTGCCAACTACGAGTTGTCATAGGCGATGCCCAACATTTATCAAAGTCAACACTCTTAAGAGGTGATTTTTGGGCATTAGGAAAAGTCAAGTGTTGTTAGAAGTTTCAATAATCATTGAAAATATTAAGTGTTGAAGGCCCCTTTTCAACATCTAAATGATATCAAATTCTCTCTTTTCTAGTGACAATTCAACTAAATATTGGGAATTGACTGAAACAAGCAGAGAACAAAAGAATAACTTGAAACAAGTCATGACCATGAGAGAATCAAAGTATAAGGAAGAAATTAAATCAAATTGGTACCCAAAAATTTCCTAAAAGTTTGAAGGTGTGTTGAGTGCTCAACAAATGGAGATTCACTAGTTGAAACTATTATCTTTGTTCCTTCTTTTACTGATAATGATTAGAAATTTTGAGAGTTTTATTTCAACTTGAGATAACGACCCATAAATTATTCATAAATATGTATATATATGGCCTGGGAAAAATTCATGCTGGCCACTTATGGGGATTCATTTGATTTCATGTCTCTTTCCACTAAACCAATAACTCATATCCTCATGATGAGAGGTGAGTTGGAACACATGGCTACTATAAAGACACATTAATGTATTTAATTTTTTTAAGTTAGGATCCTCTCCATGGTGTTTTTCCACTGCGAATGAGCATCCATAGCCCTGATAGAGTCACACCGATATCATAGACCTTTCTCCACTACTAGCGAGAGTCCATAGCCTTGAAGGAGATATTGACATACCCTCCCTAATTGTATTTTCTGGCTTATTATGAAAATCTCTTTTGTCCTTTTACTCGTATATGACATTATTACATAGGTGACGAGAATGAATTAGGGAGGAGGATATTTTTTTCTTACATTGGATGAACTAAACCTTGTGATTTTCTTTACTGTCTTTGCTAACAAGTGTGATACCCTACTCTATTCTGTCCGAGGTATCAATTATACTTTCCTATGGTCCATTTCCTTTAGTATTTTCTAGACATGAGGCAGGCAACTTGTATGTTCCCTCAGTGATATGCATACATAAATGTGAATTATTTGTGTGTTCGAATCTTTGGTCTAGTAAGAACTCATTTTATTTTTTTGATATTGAAATATTGAGGATAAGAGAACCGGGTTTTCCAAATCACACCACGTCCTTAGAAAAAAACAATCTCATGATTTTACCCAAAATCAAAATAAAACTAAAGAAATAAAATCAAATTCATAACAGAAGAAAAGATAAGCTAAAATCAAATGAAAACACGAACCTAAAACCAATCTAGCTAATAAAAACAAAATGAAAGGCAATAAAGGTAAACTATGGTACAAGCGATTGCCTAAAAGGCATCTACAAAAAGAAATGTTTTAGGGCTTGGCCATTAACAGGGAGATCCTCAAGCTTACCCCTAATATTTTTAAGTCAATACGTGCCTATCCCAATCTTCTCATCAATTTGGAAAGTTCCAAGCTATAGGTTTTGGAACTTAAAATGTTTCCCTTTTGGATCATTGATTTTATCCCACTTCAGGACCAAATCCCTTACTTCAAAATTTTTGTCCCCATCCTTGTGTTTATCAAACCATATTTTAACTAAATTTTTGTGAACTCCAAACTTCCTCTTAGCTCGTTCTCTTTCTTCCTCAACCATTAAAAGTGTATATATTATTTTTTGTGTTATCACTAGAACTCACCTCTGGATTGTGGCAGAGGTAAGCCCAATACCCATCAGTTTTTATGTCACAATAAATAAATTTAAGGGGGGTCTAATGGATGAAAAATAAGGATGATATCTCTTTAACTTAGAAAACTAGGTTGTCATGCACAGGAAGATGATGTCTTGATATAAATTCAGATTGTAGGTTGAAGTAAGGGTGAGTAGGAGGAAGAACTTGAGAGGAAATTGTAATGCTCTTCTATAGGCATCCTATCTTCCAGCAGCCTAAGGAGGAAAAGTTTCGAATGCAATATCCTCTTGGATCCAAATCTTCAGAAAGTTGAAAATGTTATAACAACACTGCAATCAAAGATACATTACAATATGGTTACAACAACTCGACTGGATCCTCCATGCCCAAGCCTTCAGTTTCAAAAGAAATAGAGATGAAAAGAAAGTTGCCTGTCATTAAACAAGAAGTCTCAAATGGTGACACATAACTAGGGAGCTAGGGTCTTCATTAAAACTCTACAAATCGGGAGCTTAGCTCAACCATTGACACTAAAAAAAATGGAAAAGGTTCCTACATATACTCAGAACTGGCTCCAAATTCCTAATACACGATCTTTGTCACGCGTTCAAAGCTTTGCATTGATGAACTTCTCTATCAGGCTGCACATCCAGACATTGATTAAACTGCCCATGTAGTCTTATGTTAGATGTGATCTCTGTCAGACTGGAATGATAGCTTGCTTCTACAACTTTTCCCTTTCTGGCCTTCTATTTATGGAAGGAGACGATGTCTCAACCATCGTCCTTGTTTTCATTAACTGATTCATCGGGATCTGAGTGGGTAGGGCCAATGTCTGCACTTGGAAGACATGGCAGCCTTTCCTTCATCATATGTTCTTTGTTGTATGATTACAGGGAAGACAGATAGGTGGGAGAAGGTGGAGCTAACGAGGACTCGATGATTCGATGGGAGGTCACGCGGAAATACACAACGTCATAATGGTGATTGGGAAAGCATGGGCGATAGAACGTGAGCACTAAGGTGTAAAGATGCAGATGTGATGTGGCACGGGAAGGTGACATGGAGGTAGAAGGGGGAATCCAGTGGCTGAATGAGGTGGGTATGACTAGCAAGGTGGGGGGTAACATGGAATATGGGACACATGACAGGAGGTGAGAGGGTGAGGTACAAATACGGGATGGTGAGAGGTCGAGAGGATGACGAGTGGAGGATAGGTTTGAGGGAGTGAAAGGTGGAAGGGGATCAGGAGATGTGACAGATGAGGAGAGAGACTGAGTGGGGGACAACTATTGGTGAGAGACGAGAGTGCCAAGCAGGGGCGATAAGCGGCTTGGTCGGGGGGTAGGTGGTAAGAGGTATTGAGCAGGGGGGATTTGAGCATAGCGAGGAGGCGCCACATAGTGGAGGGCCCGCACTTGTAAAATTGCTTGCTCGAACCCCCCCCCCTGGTTAAAGGTAGAAGATCAGAGGGGGTCCGAGCAACACCAAGTGTCGTAGATCTGAGCACGTAGATATTGACCGCCCATATCTATGCGTACAATAACACAATGTGCCTGAGCCCAAAACTTAGGATAAAAGGTAAAAAGTGGGTTTTTTATCCCCCATTTGCGCGCAACTTCACCATGGTGTCCTTACCTTAGGGAAAAACACCCCTTTTACGACATTGTGCTAACATTAGGCTCCATGGGGTATAGAGTCCTCCCCGTGAGGATCTAAGAACTATTTTGCAGTTTCAGTGCCTTAGTTGGGTTGTGGAGTCACCTACCAAAACAAAAAGAAAAATGATATTTACGATGACATGAAGGAGCCACTCTTGGCTCAAACAAAAAACTTCTTCAGAAAATGCCCATTAACAGGGCCACCAAAAAATTCAGATCCCTCCAAATTCTACAACCTGTAAGTATTATTTGGAAATACCTCAGAAACTTTGAAGGGTCCAATCCAGAGGGCTTCAAATTTACCATTCTTTCCCTTGTCTTGTTTGGGTGCATCCCATTTGAGTACTAGATCTCCCAGCCGAAAATCCTCTTTTCTTACTTTCTTGTCAAAAACCTTCTTGATCCTTTGTTGATTCTCATGTGCTTTGTCCATCAATGGCTCTGTAGTCTACTACACTTCTACCATCTTCTATATTCTTCTGATCATATCATCAAGCTCTCCTCGACAGTACTAAAATAATTTTTCCACGGGCAGGGCAAGCTGAGAAGGAAATATAGCCTCAATCCCATACACAATATGAAAAGGAGAGATACCAAGAGACCTCTTTGTTGTCACTCTATCAGTCCACAGAGAAAATTTGAGCTCTGAATCCCATTCTTTCTTATTGTCCTCTAACAGTCTTTTGATAATATTTATAAGGATCTTGTTAGATGAATATGCCAATCCATTCTCTTGGGGGTAATAGGGGGTAGAGTGAATCAATGCAATTCCAAATTTCTCACAAAACTTGATCAATGGCTCATCCTTGAAGGATGCAGCATTGTCCGTGACGATTCTTTTCGGACAACCAAACCTTTCCATAATATCTTCAAGAAAACCAATGATTACATTGTGAGAAGCACTCCTTGTGGGGATAGATTCTATCCATTTGGTAAAGTAATTGGTGGCAGTAAATATCCACCTATGGTGTCCACTTGAAGCAGGATGAATTTCTCTAATAAATAAATCTAGGCCCCACTGTCGAAAGGGTCCTGAAGCTACCACAAGCTTCGATGGAAAAGACTTGAGTTGTTGTTTTCCATAGAATTTTTGACACTTAACACAAGCCCTGATTTTTTCATAGACATCATTGAATAGAGTAGGCCAGAAATATCCAACCCTGAGAATTTTATAGGCCATAGTTCTCCAGAAATGATGCTCCCCACATAGGCTGTCATGAAAATCAAACATAATCTTTTGGGCTTTTGATGGGTCTAGACATCTCAAAAACACTCTCAGAGGGTCCTTCCAATAAGAGACCTGATCAATAAGGAAATATATAATTTCTTTAATCTTTAGAGCCCTTTCCTTGCTTTTCCCCATACCATCAGGGGGCCTTAATGCCTGCAGAAAGAATATAATATCTTTGTACCAAGTGCATTCTGCCAATGGAGGGCCTATTTGTGGGTCTATATGAGACAACTCAGCTTGCTGATTTTCTGAGCAAGTGTTGATGGAGTTAATCCCCAAAGCTTCATAATTAGATTCAACCAATATCTTGGCTAAACCTTGGCCTTTAACTAGTTTGGTGGGCTTTATTTCCAGATCAAATTCAAGGATTTTGGAAATCCACTTGCTCCTTCTTCTGTCTATGTCAGGATGAATAAGAATGTCCTTCACATAAGCTGAAGGAACATATTCAATGACCTTTGAATGCATAACATAGACCCTAAAAGATTTGATATCCTTCACCAAAGCATAGGCCTACTTCTCCATGATATCATATTTGATCTCAGCATCCCTCACTGCTCCGCTGAAAAAGGAAATAGGTTGCTCTAGACCTCCAACATTCTTCTGCAATAAAATAGTTTCCACTGTATCAAGAGAAGGAAAGGAAAAAATTAGAAAATCCTTGGAATAATTAGCACAAGTGCCTCATTCAATTTCTTCTTGATTTGGTTGAAGTAATTTCTAGACTCAACAATCCCTCTTACTTCATTTCCCTTCCTGAGAATGGTCATGATATGCTTTACTAATTCGAAAAAATGGACTTCCTTATTTGTTCTGGGGAGTGACAAGGTTTGAATAGCTTCTACCTGCTTGAATCAATCCCGACCCCCTCTGCTGATACTATGTTCCCCAACAATTTTCCTTCCTGCATAGAAAATAAAGAATTTTTGGGATTGAGGGAGAGTCCAAATTTTCTTCATTTTGAGAAGACCTTTCTCATATGTTGAAAGTGTTCTTGATCAGATCTGGAAAAAACTATAATGTCATCCAGGTAGATGACTACAAATTTATCCCTTTCTCCAATGAAGGCGATGTCCATAGCTCCCTGAAAGGTTGCTCCTACGTTCATCAATCCAAAGGGAATTTTAACATACATGAACGTGCCCCAAGGAGTGGTGAAGGCCGTATTTTCTCTTTCTTTAGGCAGGACAAAGATCTGATTGTAGCCCGAAAATCCATCAATCATGGAAATCCTTGATGCACCTGTCACCCTCTGCAATATGTGTTCCATCTTTGGAAAAGGGTAATTGTCCTTCTTAGAGCTTATGTTCAGGTTCCTGAAATGAACACAGAGTTTGATTCTCCATTATTCTTCCTTACAGGGACCAAGTTGGACACCCAATCAAAATATCTCAAAGGGACAATGATTTGGGAATCTAGTAGCTTCTTTACTTCCCTTTCCATAACAGGCAACATCATAGGATTTATTTATCTTAATTTCTTCCTAAATGGTTTGGCCTCCTCTTTCAATGGGATATTATGCTCAATGAAACTTGTGTCGTATGTTCTCAGGTCTTCATAGGTATAGGAAAAAACATCATCAAATTATCTTAATATCTCAGTGTACTCGGCCCTTTGCTCCCTCGACAAGATGCTTGACAACTTGACAGCTTGAAAAATTTTGGATCCTCCTCTGTGCCAATATTGCACTCAGCTACATCAACATCATCATTTGAAATTTTACCCCTCACTGCCACATAAATTCTATCAAATAGTCTTTCCAAAGGAACTATCTCCTTTGGGATGTGATTTCTAGGCAACTGGACAATATGGTGATTAGAAATTTTGTTCAGCAAAACACCAGCATTAGGGACTATTTTAGAAGCAAGATCTCGATCAATGTGTAATGCAAAAAAATCATCAACAGTTTCCAGGAATATTTTGATTTCAAGAACATCCTCAAACACTTTCTAATGTTTGACATTGTCAGGTATAGAGGGTCTGAATTTCACTTCTACATCATACCTGAGCTTAGGTGGAAAAGGAACTATTAAATTACGTGCTGAAACAACCAAAGAATCAACCATGGCATTCTCTTCCCTTGGAATACATGAAATGTTGAAAGCTAAGAAACAAATGTCATCAAGATCCCAGACTTCATTTCTGTAAGTTATAAGCCAAGGGTGCTTGGCTTGATAAATATTTCTGATATGATGGACAATTAACTTGGCATCACCAAACATTGATATCTCTTTAATCCCCATGTATTTTGCATCCATCAAAACCAAAACAAGAGCTTCATATTCTTCCACATTATTGGTAGCTTCAAATTCTAACTTGTAGGATAGAGATATGATTTCTTGAACAGGTGAAACAAAAACTATTCCAGCAGCAACACCTTCTTAGAAGAGGCTCCATCAAAGAACATTTTCCAAACAGAGGTAATCGGAGGATAATATTCACAGAGAGTAAGGGACTTCTTTCTAATTTCAAGAGGGGGTTCAGGGGCATCAATGAGCTACAGCAAGCTGGATCCTAAATCGGTATCAAGAGAAAAAATAGGATTGTTGGTGGGGTCAGATTCATCACTAATAATGTAGGCCAACTAAGCATCTTTGTACAATCTTCTATGCTCCCCTCCAAACACAGGAATTGTAGCATATGTGAGGTCCATATGCAATGCTCCCCCAAGTCTCTTTATCCAAGATCTTGACAAAAAAATGCCAAAATTGGGGGGAACATCAACCACCATGATATCCATGACCACACTTTTCATGGGAAACTGAAACAAGGTCACGACCAGATCTTTGATGACCCCAAGACACTGCACTTTCATCGAATCAAAAGAATAGAAGTCATGGTAAGTCTTTGTGATTTATAATCCAAGTTCATCCATGATAGATTTGGGCATGAGATTATGAGAAGCCCCTGAGTCCATCAAACAATTATGCAACACCTTGTCATGTATGTTCAAAGATGAATAGAAGGGAGGGGATGAATCATCTCTATCTTCTATCATAAGACCTAAGATGACTGCTGGATTTTCATCCTAAAGATTTACTGAGTCTAAGGAGTGACATGTAGGATCAGACTATAACAATTTAGAGAGGGATTTTTTGAAATCTTTGTGCTTGAATAGCTCCGAAAGAGGTACATGGATCCTAATATTTTGAATCTCATGCTCAAAGATAAAATAGGAGGGGGGCTTCAAAATTTCCCACACTTTTGGGACAGGACGTTTGGCTATTGGTGAGGGGTTCTGCATTTTGTTTTCCTTGCTTCCGTTCACTATGTATTTAACATGCTTCTCTTCTTTGGAAGGTTGATCAAGGATGTCAGACTTCCCTTCTTTCTTCTTAGACCCGAATTTAAATTTATTTGGACTACTATTGGCCTTCTCTCCTCTACTCAACTCATTTATTTGGTTGTCCATGAGGGACTCCTCGTATGCGGATTGGGTTAAATGGGGAAATGGGGAGGTGTCTCCAAGGAAATGGATCTCAGGTTCAAGCTCTTCTTCCTCTTCTTCCTCATCAACAACAAGGTTATTTTGGAGAGGGGTCTGTATTTTCTGATCATCCCTCTCTCTGCTACGAGGCTCTCTTGGGAGTATCTGAGGGGCAATATTAGGTCTCCTGAAATTGCCTCTGTTATCAACATTCTGGGCACTCTTTAACTCTGCTTCCCTTTGAATTTCATCTTCTCCATTTCTGCAAAAAGATATTTCACCAGCTTGGTCAATTCATCTACTTGAGGGTGGGACGTAGAGGAACCATAGGTTGAGGCTTCAGATACCCCCCTCGCCCTTTATCTGTTAGATTTATTCCTAAGTTTGTCAACTGCCAACACATTGGACTCTACTTCGAGGGATACATCTTTCATATGATCCAAGGAAGAAGCTCTTCTCTCTCTCAATAGGAGGAAAAAATCAAGGTCAAAAGCACTAACATAAGTAATTTTGGGAGAGGCTTCTGTAGGCTTTATCTTAGCAGGGATATTATTATACATTTTGTTGAATCTTTTGGAAAAGTTAGAGATAGATTCTCCCTCTTTTCTCTTTAGGGACGCAAACTATGTGATATAATACATAAATTATTTTTTATCCCCTCATTGTCTCAAGAAAACATCATCTAAAGCTTCAATCCCAGCAATAGATCTAGGGGTCAATCCCCTAAACCATTTCCTAACTTCACCATCAAGTATCTAGACAAAGAGTTGCATCCACACATCTTCATTTTCAATATTTAGATTGTCTGCATAACTATAGAAGGCAACAAGGTTTTCTTTAGTAGTTATGTCTTCTTCTCCTATGAATTTGGGCATGTATTTTAGGTAATCTCTAGCAGGGAGAGAATTCATGGGATGAGGTAAGACTAGAGGGGCATACCTTGCAGCCACTATGGCATCCATTCTATTCCTTGGGAGATTGGCACCTACCATAGTGATGATAGTTGGAGGGGAATCAGGAGGAGATGGAGTTCGAACTGGAAAGAGTGGAATTGTCCTTCTAGGAGAAAAGGGGACCGACTGAGTGTTTGGGGGAAAGGTCACAGGGCTCGAGGGATAAGAGCTTTGGATTTTTGTAAGTGCAATGACTATAACATGGGGAGGAGTGGTAAAACCCAGAGTGGGAAAATCTTCTGAGGCCCTGGGTTTAAACCATGGTAAAACTTCAAGGGATATAGGAGTGACAAGTCTTTCTCCTTCCAATCCCACATAAGGAGGGGATAAATCAACAGGAACACTCCCAAACTTCAAGCGTCGGGAAACTCCAACAGATGGTATAACAGGAAAATGAGAAGTAGATATTGGAGTTTCTAAAGGAGGATGGTGAAAATCATCATAAATACCTAGTTCAGCAGTCGAAGTACCTTCCTGAGGGGTATTCTGTCTTCTAATAATTTTATCTGGGTCAACTTCAGGTGTTGCTAGAGGTAGTTGTGGGGTAGATCTCGTGTGTCTACCTTTGGAATCCACATATGAAACAATGGAGTCGTAACAGTGGAGTTTCCATGTGCACAGTTGCAATCTTCAATGTACTGAGTTCTGATGTACCCTCAGAATCAATAAGATTTGTCATTCAATCCCAGGGAAAATCTTCAATTCGTCCCCAACAACGGTGCTAGAAATGTTAGCACTAGAAGTCACCTCTGGATTGCGGAAGAGGTAAGCCCAATACCCATCAATTTTTATGTCACAATGAATAAATTTAAGGGGGATCTAATGGATGCAAACTCAAGATGATATAACTTTAACTCAAAAAATGGGTTGGCATGCACAGGCATATGAGGTCTTGTTCTAACTTCATACAATAGGTTGAAGTAAGGGTGAGTAGGAGGAAGAACTTGAGAGGAAAATGTAATGGTCTTCTATGGACATCCTATTGTCTAGCAGCCTAAGGAAGAAAAGTTTCGAATGAAAGATCCCCTTGGATCCAAAAATTCAGGAAGCTGAAAAACGTTATAACAACACTACAATCAAAGACACATTACAATATGGTTACAACAACTCGACTGGATCCTCCATGCCCGATCCTTCAGTATCAGAAGAAATAGAGATGAAAAGAAAACTGACTGTCATTAAAAAAGAAATCTCAAATGGTGACACATAACCAGGGAACTAAAGGCTTCATTAAAAATTTACAAATTGGGAGCTTAGCTCAACCATCGACACTAAAAAAAAATGGAAAAAAGGCCTACATATACTCAGAACTGGCTCCAAATGACTGAGACGCGATCTCTGTCACACATTAAAATATTTGCGTTGATGAACTTCTCTGTCAGGCTATGCATGCAGACGTTGATTAGACTGCCCATGCAATCTTCTGTCAGATGTGATCTCTGTCAGACTGGAATGACAACTTGCTTCTGCAAATCGTCCCTTTCTGGCCTTCTATTTATGGAAGGAGACGATGTCTCAAACACCTTCCTTGTTTTCATTAACTGCTTCATCGTGATATGAGTGGTAAGGGCCAACGTCTGTACTTGGAAGACGTGGCAGCCTTTTCTTCATCGTCTTTTCTTTGTTGGATTCTTGCAGGGAAGACATATAGGTCGGTGAAGGTGGAGCGTATGATGACTCGACGAGGCGATGGGTAGTCATGAAGAAAGATGCAACGAGAGAATGTTGACTGGGAAAGTGTAGGCAACAGAACGCGGGCACTGAGGTGTAAAGATGCAGAGGCGATGTGGCACAAGAAGGTGACATGGAGGTCGAAGGGGGGATCTGGTGGCTGAACGAGGTGGGGACGACTTGCAAGGTGGGGGGTAACACCTAGGGTTTTGGTATCTAGGGTTTTGGACACCTAGGTTTCGGCCTAAGGCTATCGATGAGCTATTATAATGTATAAATATAGGTCAAGAGGACCTGGGTTGGGTTGGTATCAAGATAGATTGCCAATGTTGATGTGAGTGATTATTGTATTATGATAGAGAAGTGATAAGTGGGGGAGCCTTTTGGTATTATAATATCTTCAGCTGGGTGCAAAGATCAACCCTGTAGTTGGGTGCATAGGGAGGGAAGAGAAAGAGAGGAGAAGAAAGAATATCTACTAGCTAAGAGCGCAGACAAGAACTCTATGCTTTACCTCAATATATTATAGCACAGTTATGTGGATGTAGCCCTAGAGAGAGGGTGAATCATGTATATTTTTTTTTGTGTGTGATTGGTATTTGGTGTTTGTCTTTGATATATTGTTATTGCATTACTGCTTTAGATCTAATAAGTAGATGTGCATAATATATCTAAGTTGATAAGTGATATATGAATGTTGTGTTGTTCTTGTGCTAGATCCACTTGATATTCCCTTTTGTTGTAGACATCTCTATCCTGCAACCCCCTCATATCTGCTTCGGGTGAGACTGCATATGCTTTGCAGGTGCTGCCGAAAGGGAAAATAGTTAGGGCTTGTGGGTGTGCTCTTGGAGCTGAACCCTGGGTTTACCCTTGTGCCAACAAATGGTTCTGTTGCTAGGATGGGATTCTTTTTAAGGGAATGCCAAGGTGGTTTCCACCGAAGATATAGATTCAAAAGTGGAAAGAGGATCAAGAGAAGCACTTCGCTAAAGCCCAGAGTAAGAACCCTAATATTAGCACTGAGGATTAGCTAGAAATATATATCTTCACTGATATACACGAGATATTATTTGGAGGGATCCATCAGGAGCTATATGAGTGGCTAGCTAGATTAATTGATACCCAGTTCGAGATCCGATCCATAATTCCTATTGTTTGGACATCGGAGTTGATCAACAAGGTCAAGAAAGATGATAACACCATATCATGAGCAGTAGATCACTGGTTTGATAGTACCATTGGGGTGTACATCACAGAGTTTGTTGTTGACAGGGTAGAGTCATACAACCAAGATGAAAGATATTTCTTTAAGGGACCCAAAGGAAATTTTTTACAATTATTGAAGCTGAGAATCAAGATGTTGTTACATTAAAATAACATATTGAAGACACAATAGATTGGTTGGATCCGAAAAGGCTAATGTTCAATAATTCAGATAGCAACAACGACACAGAAGTTGGACATACGCACAGTGGGAGAGTGTTCCGAGAGGTCCACCTTGCAAACCTGTTTAAGGAAAAATATGGGGAGGAGGGTTTCTACAGTGGAGAAGAAGTAGATATGATAGATGAAGAACATTTAGAACTCACCAGGAAAGAAGAAGGACAAGTTGAAGAACTTCAACGAGGAGAACCTGAAAACTCAGAAACCATTTAGACCATCGAAGTAAGTATTGTTATTCTTCTTGTTGATTCAATATTAAGAAAACAGAGTAATCCCAGTTACCAGAGCATCCATAGCACTCTCCATAGTAGCCCACCACATATTCAGTCAGGAACCCTAGGAAGATCTATGGAAGATGAGATGAGGCTTCCTATCTTTAGAGGAGATGGATTTGAAGAACCTAATCAACATTGGTTCCTATGTGAAGCTGTATGGAACATTAAGAATGTCACATATGAAGCTGTCAAAAGAACCTAGTTCAGTACAACTCTCAGAGATCGCGCACTGAGTTGGTACATGAAACTTGTCCAAGGACTTGCACAACCTAAGCCATTGAATCATATTAAGAACACATTGATTGTAGAATTCAAGAAACCTAAGTCAGAATCCCAATGTATCAGATAGCTGAAAGAGATGAATTAGAAGGTAGATGAACCTATTTGGGAGTTCAATCAGATATTCAAGACCTTAACATGCCAATTAACTTTTCAGATCCTAGATGAGCAGAACAATGAATAGTTCATTTCTTCCCTTCTACCACACATGATATTTCTCCTGATGCAATAGAAGATTGCTTCATAGGATGAGGTGCTGGAGATCACCATGAAGCTAGAATCATCCCCCATGGGAGAATTTAGTTCAGGTATGAGTCAGATCTTGAGTCAACTAACTAGCTTGTCTCTGCAGGTCAAAGATATAAAGAAAGACAAGGGAAAACATAAAAGAGAAGACATTTGGTGTGTCATATGCATATCAGAAGGTCACGCCAAGGAACACTTCCCTTTATTCAATGAATATTTGGCTTCTGGAGATCCAAGCCCTTTGAAGCAAGTCACCTTACCCTGGTGCGAGGTATGCAGAAACAAACATTGTACTAGCGAGTGCTATTATATGAAAAAGTATGTTTAGAAACCTACAAATTTGTATTGTACATTTTGTAACTCTGTATTACATGATGATAGGTATTGTAGGGCTTATCATCTCATGAATGAAAGGTTAAGAGACATATATAAGATCCAAGGTGAAGTATAGCAAGAAGGAAACACTACGTAGTACAACTCCCGAGGAAGAGGAAACTTCAATCCTCGCGGTGGATTCAGAGGAAGAGGACGAGGAGGACAAATGGGTCGAGGCCAAGGAAAAATCATCTGCTATAATTATGCACAACCTGGACACCTTGCAAGGTATTTTTAGAACCCTTGTACTACTTGCAGCTAAAGCAACTTGTTTGACCATGTTATAGAAGATTGTCCTGTACTGCTAGTTAAGCTTTAGGAAAAACGAGGACCCCAACAGAACCCACAAGTGAAATTGATCTATGTTGAACCTCGTGGAGAAGACCCTAGAGTCATTGTTATAACCATAGGAGGCACTGTTACGGGAGAAGACCGCATGACACAAGGGAAGACTACAGAATATTCGGGAATCCGGATAGCTGCAGAGAAGACCCAAACTTTTGATGCAAAGAAAGAAAGACAGATGTTTGAGGAAGCTAGGAAAGAATTCAGAGGAAACCAAGGCTCTGCATTAAAGACAATACCAGAAGTGAGATAATATGGAATGCATCTGGCATTTGATCAGTCTGCTTCGCCAAAATAAGGAAAAGAGGTAAGAAATATCATGGAATTCTTATACACTTGTATTAAGTTGATTCAAGATGAAAGCGTTGTAAAAGAATTACAAAATTTAATCAGACAATATGAGAAAGTAAAAATAGATCCCTTGCTGAATAGGGAAGTACACCAAATTGGTAAGAAGAGAAGGAAAAATAAGGAAATACATTTGAACGCTCAAATAGGATAATATGAGATAGACTATGTGGTCCTCGACTTAGGGTCGGAGGTCAATGTCATGATGAAGTAAAATTAGGCACAGATGGGAAAACCGAAGTTTATCTATTCCCCTATTAGGCTTAGGATGGCTAAACAACAAGTTGTCAGTCCATTTGGATGATTGGAGCATGTCCCTTTGCAGATTTTGAGGTAATTGAAATAGTTGATGACAATTTCCCTTACCCTGAACTATTAGGAATTGATTAGGCCTTCATTAAATCTACTATTGTTGACTTAAAGAAAAGACGTATGACTTTTGAAGGAGATGACCTGAGGGTCATCGAACCTTTAGATCCAGATGAAGGTCAATGATACACATAACCCATCAGAGAAGAAGATTGCACATACACACTAGAAAACATATACAAGCTAACAACCAGACAACATGATTACAATAATCCTACAACTGATGGGAATCTAAGATGGTGAAGTGACAACACATGCTCATCAGACTTAGAAGAAGAACTGGAGAACTGGCAGAACCAGATGTATGAAGTATCTACAAGGATATGTGCTAGATTAACCAGAGAAGTTCGCTAGATCGACACAACAGTCAGTAACTTACCCACATTTGATGGTCTGAATCCGTTAGAAGCCTTCCTATCAGACTTTGAAGCAAGTGTACCAACATAATAGAGGTTGTTGGCAATGTATGAGGCCTTGAAAGACACACCAAAAAGATGGTGGGGGACACACAAAAGTAATATTATAGATTGGGTACAATGCCATACTCTTATGACAATGCGATTCTCAGCACAAGTCGAAGGTTGTGAAGTTTGCTACACAGGTCAAAGTTTCCCAAAGGACCATGTGCGACGCAGTGAGGAAGCTTGGAGAAACACTCCTCTATACAAATGGGTTCACAAATTCATTACCACGCTCGACATGACACCTATCAACTGGTGCCTTCAAGCAAAATTGCACCTCATCACCACAGATTGGAAAGGTATGACTCAGAATTTTATAACTACGTTCTTATTTGAAAGTCAATCTCCTTCAGTAGATCAAGCATTGCATATTGTGAGAAAGAAAGTATTCGAGGAGGTATTCAACCTTTCCTTAGAACAGGAAGAGAATGAATGGACTGCGCCTCTCCAGAAACTGCAAGGTTGTTACAACATCAATACCGACGAAGACAATGATCCTAGGAAGGAGAACATCATAGAAAGAGAGGGCTAGAGAGATGTGGAAGGACCAGGAGTCAAGCTTCCATTCATTGGACATCCAATCAATATTAAGAAGGTCAATATTGGAACAGAGAAGACACCAAAGCTTGCAAATGTTGTAGATTACTGGGATGTTGCTACCATTGATAAAATTACAGAATTACTGCATGAATATCAGGGCTTGTTTCCAACCAAGTTCACTGATATGAAGGGCATTAGAGGGCTTATGGGAGAGATGAGGATCCCTTTAAAACTAGATGCTAGACTAGTCAAACAAATACCTTACATATTGAACCCTAAATAGAAGGAAATAGTGAAGATTGAGCTTGAAAGAATGCTGGAAGCAGGGATTATAGAACCTGTGGAAGAATCAGAGTGGATAAGCCCTATGGTGGTGCAAGACAAGAAAACAAGATAAATTAGGATATGTGTAGATCTAAAGAAGTTGAATGATGCTTGTTTGCATAACCCCTTCCCTACACCATTCACTGACGACGTGTTAGATAATGTGGGAGGCCAGGAAGTATATTATTTTACAGATGAATTTTTTAGGATACCATCAGATCCAGATTGCCAAGATAGACTGACATAAGACCACATTTGCAATAGAATGGGGATCCTACCAATATACAGTGATTCCATTCAGATTGAAGAATGCCCCAACCATCTTTTCCATGGTGGTGGTCGAAGCATTCAAGGAATTTTTGCATAAATTTTTAGAAGCATACTTTGACGACTGGACCGTGTTTAGTTTGTTTAAAAATCACATTGAATGTTTAAGGCTAATGTTGGATAAATGCGGGCAATGCCAAATTGATTTGAATATGAAGAAGTGAATTTTATTTTCACCATTTGGAATTCTGTTAGGAAATATTGTATGTAAGCAAGGACTACTGGTAGATCCATCCAAGATCACTATTATATTTGATCTACCCCCTCCTACAACAGTTAAATAGTTTTGCACTGCACTAGGACACACAGGCTACTATAGGAAGTTAATTAAGGGATATGCTCAGATTACAACACCCATGGAGAAGCTGTTGAAAAAGGATTGTCAGTTTAGTTGGACTGAAGAATGCCAATAGAGATTCGACACACTGAAACATAAAATGGTTACTGTGCCCATTCTAGTTTTCCCAGATTGGACCAAGGCGTTTCATGTGCATGTTGATGCATCATCCATTGCATTGGGAGTTGTGTTAGCACAACCAGGAACAAGATACATCATCCACCTGTTAGCCTTTTCTAGTAGGAATTTATCTACAACTGAGATTAATTATACCACTACTGAAAGAGAGGGATTAGCCATGGTGTACGGATTATAGAAGTTTTGCCACTATTTGTTGGGAGGACACCTTAAAATGTTTACTGATCACTCCACTATGAAGTACCTAGTCAAAAAACCAATGTTGGGGGGAAGGATATGCATATGGCTACTGCTATTTCAAGAGTATGATTTTGAGATCATAGTAAAAGTAGGAAGAATGAACAAGGGTCCTGACTGCTTGTCGAGGTTGGAACATGGAGAAGAGCCCACTAATTTGGAAGATACACTACAATATGCACAACTATTAGCTATTAGAAATATTGATGACCACTTCGCGGAAATAGTCCAATTCTTGTCAACAGGAACGACACCTAGTGAGTATATAATTCAATAGAAGAAACAACTAGTAGTGTGCGCTGCAGATTTCTCAATTATAGCTGGACATCTATACAAAATGGGCCCGGATGAGATATTGCGACGATGTGTTGTGGAGGCAGAACGAACGTTGATCCTTGTAGAGTCTCATGAAGGCATCAAAGGAGGACATTATGTAGGTAAAACAACTACGCAGAAGGTTCTTACAGCTGGCCTTTGGGGGCCTACCTTACACAGATATGCTAAAGACTATTCTAGAGCCTGCGATGTATGCCAAAGAATTGGGAAACCATCCAAAAAAGATGAAATTCCATTGGCACTACAATTGACCCTACAAGCATTCGTGAAATGGGCCATTGACTTTGTTGGACCTATAAATCCACCAGGAAAGCATACAGGAGCAAGATACATCATCACTGTGACAGAGTACTTGACCAGATGGGTCGAAGTAAGAGTAGTCAAGGACTGTAGTGCAACTACAGTTGCATGCTTCATATTCGATGACATCATAACCAGGTTTGGATGCCCAAATATCCTCATGCGTGATCAAGGAAAACATTTCATAAATAAGACAGTTGAAGCCTTGAATGAAGAATTTATAGTCCACCATTAGAAGAGCATACCGTACCATCCTCAAGCAAATGGGACAGTTGAAGAATTCAAGAAGGTTTTGGAAACAACACTAACCAAGATTTGTTGTGTGAATGGAGATGTTTGGGATTTGAGAGTACCAACAATGTTATGGGCATTGTTGAAACCGGGTCTTAAAGTTTTTATCTCTAAGACTAAAAATTTTCTTTTCCAGGATTCGCCTTTTCATAAGGTATAATCCTTGGTATTAGTCCCAAAATCCCGGTATCGAAATCCCGAATTGAATTTTTTTTTTTAATAATAAAAGTTAGAAATATCAAGTGTTTTTAAAGTCTCGACACACGTTCTGTAAAGTACTTTTAATCACGATAAATTAAAACCCTAAAGGAGTTAATTAACAATCTTTTAACCTTTCGGGATTCGGGTTCACTTAGAACAATACGTTTTCAATACATTTCGAATCGCGAAATCCCAACCCCCGATTTCTCGAAAAAAAATGAAAGTTAGTTCTTGATCCTGATTAATTAAATTACTAATACAAAATCTAAGGCCTAAACTAATCCCATTGTGATTTCGGGATTCGGGGTTTAGTGGCAACATACCTCATGTAAGAAAGATCCCCGAAACACGAAATCTCGATTCAAAATCAATGTTTAAAATGAACTAACTTCGTTTTAAAACACATTTAATGGTAATTAAACTTCTTAGGTATTTTCATTTTTCGGGTTCCGTTGAACGAGATCTTTCGAATTTTGATTTTAGAATTGCCGAATAGCTAGTGATTTCTGTGACACAATGGCATATCTCAGAAATATTCTCTTCATTAAAGGTATTAAATTCTTGGAAGTTGCGTCAGTACTTTCACCATAAAATGGGTTAAAGGAAAATTAAAGGTCTGTGTTTTGAACCTTATTCTTGTTATTTCTATCAAGAGTGAGTCGCATCCAACCGAGCTTATACACTTGTCTTATCTGACAAGTTTTCGTTCCAATAAGTGTAACGACCTTCCTCGTTAAGACAACAACTCTGATAACAGGTGCAATTTTTTTTTTGTGTGTTTAAGGTGTGTGTGCGCGTGTATAAGTATCAACACACTTGACTCTACGTCGCCACTCGATGACCAACAAGACGCAACCACGACAAAGTAAAACTGACCACCCGCCCGTCCTACCCTGCAAGGTTAGGACCTCCAAGAAACATAATCAACGCTCAAGCCTAGGTTCCCATCGATTTTAACCATTTAAGGTCTCATGGTTGGCGACTGTTCTGAGGAGCATGGAGGTGTCTACATCCCACCCTACACAACACACCAAGAAACTAACTGAATACAATCCAGTACAATGTAAATAAGAAGAACAAATACGCCCCTTACGGAAGGCGCGTGACTAAAGGACTCTGATAATGAAACCCAAGTTCAACATTGTTTAAATGAACAACCACCTTAATTTACTAACTCGGAGTAATTTATTGTACGTAAGTCAAGGTTATTGCACCATATTTGTTATTAACAACAATAAAAACTACGATATCACTGTCACGAAATATTAACCATCTTTCATTTATCTCGCATTTCCCGACCATGATCTTACAACTTCAATACCTCTTATAGGCTACAACTACCGAAATTTTAATGACCTTACAAGATACAAACATTTCATTAAACAAGAGGAGCTCTCCATGCGATGTCAAATGATCATAAATTTTTATGATAATGCCATAAAATAACATCATATTTATAAGTGACATCTTAATTGAAAATTTCAATATAGAATGGAAATATACAGAATAACCATATTTCAGTAACTGTGGCTACAATTTCATTCCCTTTTGCTATCACCATCATTACCTTTGCCTTATAATGCAAATGACATTTCCCTAAACCAAATTATCGTTACTTTTATATTATGAGAAATTGCATACAAATATCAATAAACTATATTCCTATTCCAGCACTAACATTACCATGGCTTTATGTAGCCACAACAGTACCTCAACAGATTTAACATTATAATTGGG
>ML799772.1:119294-129530 GCA_009831015.1 Picea engelmannii
CTATTGGTTCAATCTGAGTTTATGTATGAGTTTTAAAGAATATAGTTTAATCCCTTAAGCATTCAATTTATTCACTAATGGTCATGCGATCTGTCAATCAAAAATATGGCTTTTGGTATTCGTTTATTATGAATTAGTTTAATTTTTGAAAAACTATTGTATTCATAAGGGAGTTATGTTTTCAATAAGTTAATGAACTCTCATTGCAGGTTGCAGTTAAGGAAGGAGAGGCCTTCAATGAAATTTATTGTCTGAGTTAACTAAAACGTATCTGTTGATATATTGGTTGTAGTTGGATGAAGTTAACGCTAATGAATCCAAGAACTAGAGCTCAGGTACGTTCTAAAAATTGTATTCTCCTTGCACTTCATTGAGGTGCGAACTCTAGCCTAAAATCTCATAATGATGTTTTGCTTAATTATTTTAATGGTTGTTAGGGTTAATTGCTATTACTAATGATATTTGGGTATAGGATTAGGTCAAGATTCATAGGAGCTATTCATTTAGAATTAGGGTTAGGCTCTTTTTAGAGTTAGAGTTAGGGCCTTTTTCCTTAAGGTTAAACGAAATTTTTATCTTAGAGATTTTTTTTTTTTTTTGACTTAGGTTTAGAATTTGAACTGGACGACGATTAGTTTAGGGGTGTCATTTTAATAATTTATTAAGGCATTACTGTCTTAGGGATAATTAGGTTTGTTTCCTTCATCCACATCAATGTGACGTGCCCTTTAGGACGTACCACGTGCTCCAAGGGTGCCACTCTCTTCTTGTGTTTCTTTTGTGCGACATGCCCTTCAGGATGCACCACGTGCTCCAAGGGTGCCACTCGCCAACTAGATTGATTGGTAGACATCTAACCCTTGGAGTCATCACTCCGCCAGGTGAACTTGTGGGAGACTAAGGGTTCTAAGGAATAAGGCCCCTTCCTTATTGCGCGCCCCTTAGAATCGTCGTGAGCGACTATCGCAGTCTGCCCTCACGGCATCGTGGATCCTCTTGAAACTAGGTAAGCGTTAACCTACAGTTCGAGCCACGACGGGAGTGCTAGTAGGCGGTGGCAGGGCTGTTGTCCACCCCTCTCCCTCAACCTATCTGGAGCTCGTGTGTGGCCCCTTTACTCCATATGTGAGTCTGGTCGACAAGCTATCGTTAGCCTACATCATCAACAATCATGTCAGAAATGTCAACATCAAATCATCAAATAAATGAAATATCACAGTAAATAAATCAACCCAAAAGCACACTCCCGGACTCAGTCTGGAGTCCAAAGGGGTTCTACCTATGCCTCTGCATCCTCAAGGTCAAAAACTCTGCAAACTCAATAAAACTGAGTCAATAGAACCTATCTACATCAAATAGTAACACATCATGTCATCTGTCAATCGCATCATAATCAAGCATAAATGGTCTAACATCATAAAATTCCAGATCACTTGCGAGCAAGTGTCCTCAAATAATAAGTTTTCTCAGTGCGCCAGAGTGGGATGTTACATACACCCCCTCTTGGTCTAAACTTCGTCCCGAAGTTTCTCAGTATAAATGCAGAAATAAAATTATCACAGTATCATAAGTCTATCTATCAAACAAAAATGGAAATTGCTGACGCATATCATATGCCTCCTCCTAGGTCGCCGAGTGCGAACTATAACTATCCCACTGGACCTTGACCTGCTCTACCGTTCGACGTTGTAACTGTCAAATGCAATGATCTAAGATGCGGACTGGCTCAGCCGTGAGCACTCCCTCGTCCGATACCTGCAAGGAACTCATGTTAATCACGTGTGTAGGATCACTAACATAATGTCTCAAAACAGATACATGAAAAACATCGTGCATACGCCTCAAAGAATCAGGCAAGGCTAGTCGATAGGCCACGGGCCCCTTTCTCTCCACAATCTCGAAAGGTCCCACGAACCTAGGAGAGAGTTTAGCTCCCTTTCCAAACTTGATCAAACTCTTATGTGGTTTAACCCGCAAGAAGATTCGATTGCTGACCTCGTAACTATGGTTGACTCGGTGCGCATCGGCATAACTCTTCTGTCGATCCTGCGCTTCTTTAATCCTTTGTCTTATGGTTTACAGTTGATCTTCCATTTCCTGGATCACTTCTGGTCCCACCAGGACCCTATCCTCAAGCCGATCCCAACTCAAGGGCATCAAACACGGTCGCCCATAAAGGAACTCAAAAGGTGCCATCTTAATGGTGCTCTGGTAGCTATTGTTGTAAGCAAACTCTACTAGAGGCAAGAACTCCTCCCAACGCTTTTGTTGGTCCATCACGTAAATGCGCAACATGTCTTCCAAGGTTTGGTTCATTCGTTCGGTCTACCCGTCAGTCTCTGGGTGATACACAGTACTAAAATGAAGTTGGGTTCCCAATGCCTCTTGGAAACTCGTCCAAAATCGTCCAGTAAACACCGATCCTTGATCAGATATAATCTTTTTAGGCACACCATGCAGCCTCACAATCTCACTGATGAAAACTCTCTCTATGTCATGTGCCTTAATAATCGTATGCACAGGAATAAAGTGAGCACTCTTCGTCAGAGTGTCTACTACTACAAAAATCGATTCATGTCTCCTTGTCGTCAGTGGCAATCCAACAATAAAATCCATCGAAATAACTTCCCATTTCGATTCTGGAATGGCATGTGGTTGAAGTAATCCTGTCGGGTGTCTATGTTCAGCCTTTACCTGCTGACACTCTAGACATCTAGCCACAAAGTTGACTATGTCGGCCTTCATTCCCTTCCAGAAGAATAAGGGTTTAAGGTCTGCCCTCATCTTCGTAACTCCTGGGTGAGCCATGTAAACTTCTCTATGAGCCTTGCTCAGGATCAACATCCTCAACTCGTCATTAGGCGGTACGTAAATCTGACCTCTAAACCTCAATAACCCATCGCTATCAAAAGAAAATCCCTCATATCATGGTACCATCATTGTGTTTTGTCCGATAAACTCCTCGACTTCCTTGTACCAGTCATCGTCACGCTGCAAAGTGAGAATCTTCTCACGTAGATTTGTTTGAAGAGGCAACACCGAAAAGATGCGTGGCCTCTGACTCAAAGCATTCGCCACTCGGTTCATTGTTCCCTCTATGTAAGTAATCTCGAAGTCGTACTCACTAAGCAATTCCGACCAACACCGTTGTCGTGCGTTCAGGTCGCTTTGCGTGAAAATGTGTTGCAGCCCACAATGATCAGTCTTTAATTCAAATTTTCGTCCAACAAGGTAGTGTCTCCAAACCTTCAAGGCATAAATGATGGCTAATAACTCCAAGTTGTGCGTCTCGTAGTTCTCCTCATACCTTCTCAACTTCCTCAAAATGTAAGCAATCACTCGTCCATCCTGCATCAAGACTCCGCCTAGACCCTCCTTGGATGCGTCAGTGCATGCCAAGAAGTCCGCATCCATGTCAGGGACCTTTAGTATCAGTGTTGTTGTCAACAACTCTTTAAGCCTCCGAAATGCTTCCGCGCATTTCTCTGTCCAAACAAACTTCTTGTTTTTCTTCTGCAATTCTGTGATCGGATTTACTATCTTCGAAAAACCCTCGAAAAATCATCGATAGTATCCTGCTAATCCCATAAAACTACGCACTTTTGTGAAATTCGTTGGCACAGGACATTCCATAATAGCCTCAAACTTGGATGGATCCACGACGATACCTTCGCCGGAGATGACATGCCCTAAGTAGTGAATCCTCGATTGATAAAAAGAGCATTTGGACAACTTCCCATACAATTTGTGTTCTCGTAAACATTGTAGTACCAAGCGCAAGTGCTCGTCATGCTCCTCTGTCGTCTGAGAGTAGATCAAAATATCATCAATGAATACGTGGACGAACTTGTCCAAGTACTCGCGGAACACCCCGTTCATCAAACTCATGAATACCCTTGGGGCGTTTGTCAGTCCAAATGGAAAAACAGTAAACTTGTAATGTCCAAATCTCGTCTTAAAGGTGGTCTTAGGGATGTCCTCCTCCTTGATCCGTAACTGGTGATACCCAGATCGCAAATCGATCTTGGAGAACACCGTCGCACCCTTCATTTGATCGAACAGATCATCAATTCTTGGTAAGGGATACTCATTCTTGATCGTAGCCTTGTTCAGTTGACGGTAGTCAATGCAAAGCCTCCATGACCCATCCTTCTTTCATATGAAAATAACTGGTGCAACCCACGGTGACACACTAGGACATATCAGTCCTAGGTCCAACAACTCCTTCAGTTGCATTTTCACATCTTGCAACTCTGGGGTCGACATCCGATAAGGCGTTCTTGCTATTGGTTCAGTCCCCGGTTTCAGGTCTATGGTAAACTCCAATTCCCTTTCCGGTGGCATCCCAAGTAACTCCTCTAGAAACACGTCCGCAAACTCCTTCACCACCGGAAGGTGTTCTAGACCTTCCACCACTCCCTTTTTGTTTAGCGTGAGGATTGCATAAATCTTGCACCCCTTGTGCATACTCTTCCTTAACGAACCTCGGGGAAACACCCTGGTTCCGTCCTACAATCACACGTCTCTGTCCTTCGTCATCAACCAAGCTTAATTGTTTCGTCTTATAGTTGAGTATCGCCTCGTGCGATTCCAACCAATCCATACCGATCATGACATCATAAGATCCTAAGATCATGACGTACAATTTGACCCTAGCGACAAACTCTCCTAGGTTAAGGGCACAACCCGTAACCTTTCCTCCAATCTTCTGTTTGGCTCCCGAAGCCATCTCCACGAAGCTAAACTCATCCTGTTCGACTGCCTTTACCTTAATCATTTTTAACGCTGCACCAGAAATGAAACTCTCAGTAGCGCCTGGGTCTATCAAAATACTAAGGGTCTGGTCAGCGACCATACCTGTTGTCTCGAGCATAGTCGACTGGTGCTCTGCCTAGCGGTTATTCACCACTGCATGAATCCGATGGGCCTTGCCCATATCTCCCACTACAGCCGGTCCAGCTGATCCAGATGCCCTGGTCCTCTCCACAGGACAGTCGCGCTGGTAGTGTGGATCCCCACACGTTCAACACCCCTTCTTCGGCCCAGTAGTCCTAGTACCCGAGGTAGAAGACGACGGCCCACTGGCCTGGAAACCAGGTCTGTTCTGCTGAACAGGCCTAAACTGCTGCTACTGCGGGCGACGCTGCTGCTAGTGTTGTGGTCCTCGATAAGGTGTCCGCTGCTGAGGCGGCGGTCGTCGGGGTGTAGCAAAAGTGGATCCCCTCAGGAAGCCACGATGTCCCGGCGTATGTCTCGCTGGTGTCTGATGTTGCGGCGTACCAACTGAACTCTGCCCTGTGGGTCTCACTGGACTCTTGGTTTGACCCCCACTGATAATCTCCTCCTCTGCTATGAGGGCCTTTTGGATAGCATCGTGCAAGGTTTGTGGCATCAAGATCCTAACCTTTTCACGCAGGCTGTTGTTAAGGCAAAACACGAACCGGTTGACCTTGAGCTTCTCAGTGTTAAGGTGCAGAGCATACCAGAGCAACTCCATAAAACATGCCTCATACTCGGGCACCGTACAACCTATCTGTCGTAATGCGTTGAACTCATTGAGCTGACACTCAATGAATTCCTCTGAAAGGTACCTCTCTCGGAACCGTTCCTCAAACAGTTCCCATGACACGTCTTCAACGACCATGTTCAGCTACAGCAGGAGCGTCTTCCACCATAGAAGAGAACTCCCTTTCAGTTGAAATACCACCATGCAGACCTTCATGTTGGAGGTATAGTCGCGAAGTGCGAAGCACATCGCCATATTCTCCAACCATGCCTCGGCGGCTGCGCCATCTGGGGCACAAAAGAACTCGGGAAATTTTACCTTCTTGAGTTCACGGTGAATGCTACCTGTAACAGTCAGTGCACGCGATGGAACCTCAGGGGGTACCGACACCCTGCCCTCGTCTCGGTCCAATCTGCTGGTCAGTGCCTCAGACATGCATTGAAAATATCTCATCATCTCAACAACATCACCAACTGCAATCTGCTCCTGTCCGAGAATCTGCTCGCATCCCTAGGGGTTAGACCCCTCAGGTGTGGATGCTACTGGAGGTGTCACGCCTCCTCCCCTAGCACCCCATCGTCTGCCTCCGCGGCATCCTCTAACCATGTTTACCTACACACACACAATCAACTTGATCAACAACAGAATAATCAATCTAATCATGTCAATGAAAGCCATAGTGAATCCCAAGTCACGGGTCGAACTTGGCTCTGATACCACATGTAACAACCTCCTCGTTACGACAACAACTATGATAACAAGTGCAATTTATTTTATTTTATTTAAGGTGTGTGTGCATGTGTAGAAGTAACAGACACACTTGACTCTACATCGCCACTCAACAACCAACAAGACACGACCACGAAGTTCATCACAAGAATACTGAAGGCACACAATGAGTACTTGCAAGCAAAATACGACCATAGACATAAGGCGCACAACGTAAACATTTAACGACATACTGAATTATGCACAGTACGGACACATAGGGAAGAATCCATAGTAGTATACCTTACTAATTCTGCACAGGAAAGCAGGGCATTTAATCTTAGTTCGCTGCTCCAGAGAGAGAGAAGGTCAGATAGGCTCCTGGCCAACTGCTCAGGCAGAAATTAGTAATCTCCATCAGGTGTGTCGCAAGAGTGGAAACCCTGCCTTTAAAGGGCCCGAGACTCTAGATACGGCACAAGATCCTTTACACAAAAATAATCACACACACACTTATATATTGGGCTACAATGAGGTGTCTACATCCCGCCCGACACAAGCAACCACGCAAGGCAAGACCACCAAGAACTACAAAAATCAAGGACCACCACTACCACTATGGGAGACGTAAGTCAGAAGGAATATAACATCGACCAACCACTATGGAGACTCAATGACCTTAGTCATAGACCAATTACTCTGTTTGTTTTCCGTTAACTGACGCGTTACCCACCTAGTCTTAAACAATGTACATTAATTAAGTGCAATCCCTGTTACTAAATCATAATGAACTTACCACATCATCACCATAACATAACCATATCCTCGCCTTCTACATCACATTAGCAGTGCAAGTAAAATAAGGGTGACCTTACATTTGGTTGGATATAAAAATCAACAGAACTACCAAAATCCTAACCATAAATAACCACGTATTTACCTTTATAAAGAGAATAGTATTGTAATTTAAACTAAGAAAGGCTTTTCATTACCAACATTGTAAATAACTAAAAATCGATGTTAACATAATAGTTTAAAATCAAATGGGAATCCATAGTGTAATCGGGTTGTAGAGAATTTCTTAGCATTGTAATTCGAATCAATAAAGGCCTTTCATTACTAACATAAAACATCCCATTTTAATATTACACTAAAATTGGCATAAAGTAACCAATCATTACATTCATGCTTCACCCCCAATTAAATGGTAATTAATAAAATCATGGCAATTTCATAACAATTAAATAAAAACCAATTACATAACAATTGAATAACAATTAAACAAATATCATTACCTTTACATTTCATAACCTAATCGGATCATTACCTTTACATTACAATTATTCCATTAACAATAAGGAGGTTACATTTTACTTGCTATAATCAAATGACATTGGAGTAACATTCCATAACCTAGTCGGATCATTACCTTCACATTACAAATATTCCATTACAAATAAGGAGTTTACATTTTTATTGGCTATGATCAATGGCATTATGGTAACACTCCATAACCGAATCGGGTCATTACCCTTTTTATATTAGCAATTCAATTTAATAACCAAGAAGTCACATTTTATTCATTATTAAAACAAGTGGAACTACCACAACACAACCAAATAACCCCATCGATGCCTTTATACTAAAAATCATTGCAATCTAAAGAGATAGGGACCCTACCCTCACGTGTTACAACTCCAATGGTTAATCCTTACCTAAATTACAAATAAAAGGCGCAATAACTATGCCCTCATGAAAAGCAGAAACAGTCATTATGTCACCAACGATTACACTGCAATAACACCATTGAAGTTTTCGAGGGCAATTAAATGAGCAGCAGAGAGCGCCTGCCAGAGACCATGAGGCCACTGATGCGCGCAGGCCCTGACATTCGGTCAGGTTTAAGGCTGGTGAAGAGAATTTATAACCAACAGCTTAGGAAAACACGCTATTCCAATAAACTCGCTGCCACAGTAGCAGTACTACATAGGGAAGGTCGGCGCACCATAGGTTGGAGCCCGATGATAATGACAATGGAACACATAAAAGAACCATTATTTAACCACATTCAATTGCCACCATAAATATAGAAGGACCTTTGTTTAACAAGGGTCTTCTCATTAAAATTTTAAGCACTACAATTTTTTTGCGAATTTTTTTCTTTTTTTTTTAATGAAAATGGATGACGTAACAAGCAAGCAGGGTTTAATAAAAATATTCAAGATCGTAGAAGGAAATCCTTTAAATTTGATCGAATACAAGTCACAAATAATAAAAGTTTCATCATATGCCATGTTTTAGTTTCATAGATGGCATTACTTTTCAATGGACACAAACGCTGTAGATGCATATAGACTTGGAAAGACTTGTATCAATAAATTGGTATCAGTAAGAATCAGACTTGAATAATTGGGTATGAACCATGTTGTCGCTGTAAAATTATTTTGGACAGATGAACAGATGTATAACAGTAACTGGATTAGTATAACAGTGTAACAGTAACAAATTTATTACAGTATAACAGTAACTGGATTAGTCTAACAGTATTTGAACTAGGTTGTCGCTGTAAAATTATTTTGAACAATGTATAACAGTAATTGGAATAGTGAGAGTAGTAGTAGAACTGGTGATCTCCTTGGAAGTGGTCATTATATTACGCCCTCCCGGAAGGCTATTGGTAACACTAAGAATAATAGGGTGCTTACAAAGTGATTTTCATGGAACAGATTTCATATAAATGGTCCATGGCTTCTTAGGGAAACAACTATATTTGCAAAGGTTGGTTGGAATGGACAATCTATCTTGGCAGTGTTTGTCAATCTGCACCATGAAACAATTCAAAAGTTTAGATTGCTGGCTCACTGGAGTAAAACTCCACATGGATATATACAACGATGTAAGCTTTCTCTGGTTCCAGAAATGGTTGGGGTCTGCCATCATCACCCACGTGTATGAAATGCGGCACTGCTGGAGGCAAGGCATTCACCAGGAAATATATAAAAGATAAATATTTTGTTTTAACTTTTAAAAATGTACAGGCCATTAAAAATAAATAAACTAGCTGATTCTGAATACACATAATAGAAAATTAACATGCTGAACCAAAGGTGCGAACTCGAAATGCATCCAATACCCGTAATTGCAGCTTGAGTTTAAATGGTAAGGAGAGGTCGACTCAGAAACGTAATTGCTACCTCCAAAATTTCATAGGTGCCAATGGTCAGGCAGATGGAATTTAAAAGTTTTAAAACAGAAAAGTAAAATTGCCTTGCACAACAGTAAAAAGATTTGCAGGGTACCACTGCCCAGGGGAGCCAAATAAGATCGCAGAGTACGGGAGGAGGAACGCAAGGCCAGAGCAACCTTCATTAAACAACTCAGGTCAAATTACAACAGTCACAAAAATACATCGCCGAAGTCATAAATTTTACCCTTTCATTCAACAGTGAATCACAATAACAGAGTTATAATTTTTTATTTTTTTTACATCTGTTACACAGTTAAAATCGTCCAAGTGATAAGAAATGGTCAATCCAATGAGAACCAACACATATTGGGGTTAAATATTTTTCATCTCTGAATACCAATATAAAAAAAAAAAACTAATAACAGTAAAAGAATGCATGTCCTTTACATTCAATTTAAATCTGAGCATAGGTTTAATGCATGCTACTCTATAAACTAACAAACATACCATTTCCTTATCGCTTGCTGCAAATGACTCCTGTGCTCCGTGTCGCTCCTGCTCCGCGCCGCTCCTGCTCGCCGACTGTAGAGACTACACCGGTACCTCCCAGCCAAATGCTAGGGGTACTCTGCTTCCCCCTTAGCCCCCCGAACTGCAAAGGAGCCACACACAGTCCAGATAGTATACCAACTTCCCAGCTCGCCTCCAAGGCTGAGCTACCACTCTAATACAGCTGAGAAAATCCCCAACTCCTCACAAGCAATCAGTCCCGTTCTCAAGTTTGGCATCATAACAATACCTAATAGCTCTCGCTTTTTCCCCCTTCCCCCTTTCT
>ML799772.1:129631-139992 GCA_009831015.1 Picea engelmannii
GCATCTTTTCATTTTATTTTTCTAAATTCACATACACACACACACACATACACACACACACACATATCTATATATATTTTTTACTCCCGCTTGTTAAATTTTTTATTACTATTGGTTTAATCTGAGTTTATGTATGAGTTTTAAAGAATATAGTTTAATCCCTTAAGCATCCAATTTATTCACTAATGGTCATGCGATCTGTCAATCAAAACTATGGATTTTGGTATTCGTTTATTATGAATTAGTTTAATTTTTTTAAAACTATTGCGTTCATAAGGGAGTTATGTTTTCAATAAGTTAATGAACTCTCATTGCAGTTTGCGGTTAAGGAAGGAGAGACCTTCAATGAAATTTATTGTTTGATTTAACTAAAATGTATCCATTGATATATTGGTTGTAGTTGGATGAAGTTAACGCTAATGAATCTAAGAACTAGAGCTCAGGTATGTTCTAAAAATTGTATTCTCCTTGCACTGCATTGAGGTGTGAACTCTAGCCTAAAATCTCATAATGATGTTTTGCTTAATTATTTTAATGGTTGTTAGGGTTAATTTCTATTACTAATGATATTTGGGTATAGGATTAGGTCAACATTCATAGGAGCTATTCATTTAGAATTAGGGTTAGGCTCTTTTTAGAGTTAGAGTTAGGGCCTTTTTCCTTAAGGTTAAACAAATTTTTTATCTTAGAGAAGTTTTTTTTTTTTTTGACTTAGGTTTAGAATTTGAACTGGACGACGATTAGTTTAGGGGTGTCGTTTTAGGAATTTATTAAGGCGTTACTGTCTTAGGGATAATTAGGTTTGTTTCCTTCATCCACATCAATGCGATGTGCCCTTCAGGATGCACCACATGCTCCAAGGGTGCCACTCGCTTCTTGTGTTTCTTTTGTGCGACGTGCCCTTCAGGATGCACCACGTGCTCCAAGGGTGCCACTCGCCAACTGGACTGATTGGTAGACATCTAACCCCTAGAGTCAACACTCCACCAGGTGAACTTGTGGGAGACTAAGGGTTCTAAGGAATAAGGCCCCCGCCTTATTGCGCGCCCCTTAGAATCATCGTGAGCGACTATCGCGGTATGCCCTCACGGCATCATGGATCCTCTCGAAACTAGGTAATCGTTAACCTACAGTTCGAGCCACGGTGGGAGTGCTAGTAGGCGGTGGTAGGGCTGTTGTCCACCCCTCTCCCTCAACCTCTCTGGAAGTCATGTGTGGCCCCTTTACTCCATATGTGAGTCTGGTCGACAAGCTATCGTCAGCCTGCATCATCAACAATCATGTCAGAAATGTCAACATCAAATCATCAAATCAATGAAATATCACAGTAAATATATCAACCCAAAATCACACTCCATGACTCAGTCTGGAGTCCAAGGGGGTTCTACCGATGCCTCTGCATCCTCAAGGTCAAAAACCCTACACACTCAATAAAACCAAGTCAATAGCACCTGTCTACATCAAATAGTAACACATCATGTCATCTGTAAATCGCATCATAATCAATCATAAATGGTCTAACATCATAAAAGTCCAGATCACTTGTGAGCAAGTGTCCTCAAATAATAAGTTTTCTCATTGCGCCAGAGCGGGATGTTACAATTACTCAAATCAAGCCTGGACGAAATGAACCAAAAGATACAAGCAAGTCAAGTACACGTTTCTCAGTAAAAGGAGCATGCAGAATAGTTACAAGCTAGGTTAAATTTGATCGAAGGCCAGGTCATAGATCTGAAATCTTTCCAGGCCCAGTCACTGGAAGTGCATTCAAAAATATAAGTTGAACAACAGAAATTGATTTCATAGATAGATATTATTCAGAGTTACTTTCAAGAAGCGGATAATACCTTTGATAATATTATTTTGAAGGAAAATGAAGCCAAAGCAACAAGGGTTACTCTCCAAAAGGCAATCATATATTCTGCAAGTGAAGAGACATCCAAAACTATGAAAATATCAGCCATAGAGAAAATAAGACGTGCATCATGCTCAAGCTATGGGAAACCAACATAACTAAAAACAAAAGAATATTCAAGGAAATCAGAGATGACTACAAAGAAGTTTTTGATATCTTAGACAAAAGGTCGTTAAACATTGGAAAATGCAATTGTACAGGACTTCTGGGATAGATTAATATTGTAAGCCATCAATTAAATTTTAGAGAAAATTTGAGTGAAATTCAAATAGAAATTTCACAGCTAAGAGAAATGGATGCCACCCTAATAGACAGGTTGTTAGTTGAGCCCAACTTAAAACTATAGCCGATAAAGTTTGCAGATAAAGGAGTTGAAGACCGTCTTTCCAAGATACAGAGAAAGGTTTATCTGTTCGAAGCAAAAGACCTTCCAGAACCCCCTAGAAATTTTACACAGTTCCTGGAGAGATGCATTGAATATATTGGATCAAAAGAAGGAGAGTCATCAACAAAGTAAAAGTATCATTTGGAAGACCTTTACTTCCAAGAAAGCAAAAAAAAGGAGAAGATCATGCAAATGGTTTCTGATTTATCTTTTAACAAATAGTTAGTCACTAGGAATTAGGAAATCACCAACCGTCTTAAGATTGGTAGTTTTGTATAAATATAACTTTTCAAGACTAAGACGAGGCTTTTTCTGGATTGGATTGTAAAGAGAAAATTTTATTTTGCCAGAATTAATATAATATAGATTGAAGATTCCAGATCTTGTCAAGCCCGAGTTATGTGTTTCTCTGTCATTCCATCTTTTATTTCATACCTTCGATGAATGCTTTCATGATGCAACTTCTATTGTGGTGATTGAACAGTCAGATTATCTAACCGTATGTAGTTTTTCCTCTGTATCAACTATTAGCGGATATAAGACCTATGAACATTTTAGAACTCTAAAATTGTATACTTATTCAAAGTTATTCTCTCTCTTTCTTCTATTATCATAAAATGAGATTCCTCTTTAATTGATGCCTCACATTTGTTATACAACTATATGTTTCTTTTTCTTTCTTCATTCCATGCAACGTCTCCTTTAAATTTGACTCAAATACTAGAAATGACCTTTATTTCTGTTATACTATTGATTCATAGTTTGGAAGTTTTATTTTTATTAATTCAAACTAGAAATTTGCGACAATTAAAAATAATTTTGACTTACAAAAAGGAAAACCTTAGCTTTCATGACTGTTCCAGTTACCAGACAGCCTAATATAGAACCCGGTCTATCAGATCAGACAATAATTGCATTAAACCTATTCAATACCATCTTACAAACAACAAATACACGGGTAGAACTTGAACGTTCATGGGTCGTGATTGAAAGGGATATTAGCATCCAAGAACAATGGGAAGCTAGACAAAGACAATTAAGGAACCAACTTTGATATCGCTTTCCATTAAACTAATATTTTTACCCATTAACTATCTCTACCTTTTCAGATGCCTTGATGGTGTACTTTATAGCCTTAAAGTATAAAGTCAGGAACAACATCTTTTTGGTGTCGTTGTCGGGGACGAAGAAACGAATTTGTTCCCTGGGAAGAACGACATTGACAGGTTCTTTCTTTGATAGTGAAAAAAGATTGAAAAACATTCTAAGGCTACTTTTATCTTTCACTTGGAAACTCCATGATAAGTAAACTAGATTTTAGTCGAAAGAACCCAGACGACAAGTAGACCTCACCAGTTTTTGATCTGGAAAAGATTTTAAAATCAAGAAGATCCCTTAGGAAAATCGTTTCACCAACACATAGCATCTGTCAACCTAATTATACATGGTCGAACGTTAGAGGAATACTTGAGAGATCCATCTCCCTCCTTCTTTCAATTGATATGTTCTCTCTTCCCAAAGTGCACACTCCTACTACCAAGAACTCTGACAAATACCATGTGTATCCTAATTTAACCCCCATTGATTCTCCGATATATTCGTCTTATGAGTCTAGAGAAACAAGTTCTTTTCATCTTGGGCCTTCTTTCTCCATTTTCCCATGCCTTGACAATCAGTTCCCCACAACCTTTCTGACAGATTCAAGAACAACTGAAAATCTACTAAGGTTTTGTGAGCTTTCTCCTCATACACTCTGAGTTTTAGCCTCAAATCCATTAATGGATGTGCACAGAGGTGTGGGGGATAGAGGCGGTGTTGTAGGTGGTGCCGCAGGAGGAGAGGCAAGCGACCAAGTACCACTGCCTGGAAGTTTTTCTAATGTGGCTACCAGATATGACCCTCTTGTCCTCTTGGTTCTACTACATGACCTTCCAGAAAATTACATGAAAAATATCCCAAAATTCACAGGGGAAGGCGATTTAACCGCACAAGAACACATCAATTTCTTTGACCAATTTTCTGATATCCTAGGACTTGAACGTGAAGATGTCTACTCCAAACTCTTAGTACAAAATTTCAAAGGGTAGGTCAGAACCTAGTTTTGAGGCTTAGCAGTAGGATCTTCAAGGTCATATGATGAACTTGAAAGTGTTTTCATCAGACAATGGGGAGAAAGGAAAGATCACCTCTATTATTTGACTGAATTCGGGGATCTTAGAAAGAAAAATTCTGAATCAGTTCTCGAGTTCACCCAAAGGTTTAATAAATTGTATAATAAAATTCCCATCGAGGTCAAACCTTCTCAGCCTGCAGTGAAAGTAACTTTCGCTGGAGCTTTTGACCCTGATTTTTCCCTACTATTAAGAGAGAGGAGATCATTAGACCTCACCAACATTCAAGAAAATGCCCTAGAAATTGAATCAATCATGATGGCTTCAGGAAAGCTAAAAGCCAAAACGGAGACTGGAAACAAAGAAACCAGAAGGTACTGAGAACAAGGAGGATCTTCTGGATCAGGAAGATCTTCAGGAGACAAAATGGACGACATGGCTAGAATAATTAAAGAACTGTCTAATAAGATTTCGAAAATGGAATTAGATCAAACAAAAAAATGACCATTTTCCCAGAAAGGATTTCAGAAGGAATCCCAATCCTCAAGCCCCACAAAGACAGATTAAGAATGAGGATAAAAAAATCCCAACCCCCTTCAAGAGTTAAAACTTCATTGGAGAGGAAGACTTAGAAGATTTCGAGGAATTAGAGGAAGATATAAACAATCTGGGTGATGATGATCCACAACCCTATTTATCGAGACAAGATTATGAAAAAATATTAAATAAAGAAAATAGATTGGAAAATGAAATAAACAACAATACTTCTGAAGATTTGACCTACCAGGGTATTGCAAATGGTATAATCTTCCAGCTTCACTAGAAGTAAAATCTAAGGCCTAGAAACAGGAGTCTCACAAAAGCCCAAATGAAAAAAATCTTGTCAAGGGGCGAGACAGATGAGATGGTTTCAAAAAATGTTGAAAAGAAGACAGAAAAGACTAACATAACAAACACACATCCTACCAAGACTAGGGCAGCTGAAACACCCACAGTCAAAACACAGAAAGTGAAAGATCTTTCAACTAAAACAAAACCTTCACCACAAAAGAAAGCTAATAAGAAGGGGATTGAAACCCAAACCATAGAGAATGACAAAATTGTACGGAATTTTAATTTGGAAAATGAAATCAATAAAATCAAGATCCCCATACCTCTTGTTGAGCTAGAAAAAAACCCAATCTACAGAAAACAAATTGCCAAGATGATTAGTTTTTTAGAAGATGAAAGCCAAGCCGATGTCATTAACTTAGAAGATGACAACCCAAACATATTTTTTGGTCCACATTTCGAAGGTGCCAAAGACATTTTTTCCCCCTTCTATATCACGTTAACCTTGTTCGACCAACTACTCCATAATGATTTTGGAGCATCCCACAATGTAATGCCTAAAGCCATTATGGATAAATTGGGTCTCGAAATTACTAGGACTTATGGAGATTTATATTCATTTGATTCAAGAAAAGTTAAATGTATATGCATGATAAAAGACTTGGTGGTAAATATGGAACAAATACCTGCGAAAAGCATTCTCATGGACGTAGCGATCGTCGATATCCCTCTGAAATATGGCATGTTGTTATCCAGATCCTGGGGCGCCAAGCTTGGGGGATCTCTCCAGCTTGACATGAAATATGCTACGATTCCATTTTTTGGAGGACAGTTCACATGCCTGTACAGAGAAACTAGGTTGGCATTCATGGTAAGTGATCTGCGCAACCCGAATAACCACCCTGTATATATTGCAGATCAAGATTTAGGTAATTGTATTTTATCCATTGATGATGATATTGATTTAGGTATAGATGAAAGTTGTACATAAGAAAAAATAGAAAAAGAAAAAAAAAATGTATATAGCACTCGTGTGTGGAAGATGTTTTTTGATGGTGCTTCATCCTACTTTGGAGCTGGAGCTGGGGCACTCCTTGTGGCCCCTAATAATAAATTCATAATCCCCTTTTCCTATAGACTACATTGGAATGTGGACCACACTAATAATGTATGCGAGTATGAAGCCTTAGTGTTAGGGTTAGAAGCAGCTAAAAGAATGAAAATAAAAAACCTCGAAATCTTTGGTGATGCCAAGCTAATCGTAAAACAAGTAAACCAATAGTACCAGGCCAAACATCCTAGGTTGAGGTCTTACAAAAATTGCGTTTGGGATCTGATCGAAAATTTCTTCTTCTCTGTCAAACTCCACTACATTCCAAGAACTGAAAACCAACAGACTGATGTGTTAGCCAAAGCAGTATCAACATTCACACCTCCCACCGCTTTCAAACTAAAGTACCATATACAAATGAGACATCGACCTTCCATACCCAATAACATACAACACCGACAAGTTTTTGAGGACGATGAACAACTGCACAAATTTTTAGAATCAATAGACGAGTTTTCCGAAATGCATGCCGACCAAGAAAACCAAAATGATCCTGTTTGGATCATGCAAGAAGGGGAAGACCCCCAAGAATTCCACGATAAAATCACCAATCATCGAATGCTTGTTCTAAAAAATAACCAGATCCCTAAGGGCTTGATTCCCTTGGAAAGGTTATTTAATCAATATGATATCCCTTTAAGATCCACTTTACAACCTCAGCCTGAATAGGTTGAGGACTGTGACATAGGTACCAAAGAAAACCCTCGGTTGGTGAAACTATCCAAATACCTGTCCCCATAAACCAAAAGTAAATACGTTGAGCTGCTTAGAAAATATAAAGACATTTTCACTTGGCCTTACGATGAATTGAGAACTTATGATACTTCTATAATCAAACATAAAATTTCTTTGAAACCTGGTGTCAAGCCTTTTAAACAGAAACTCAGACAGATAAACCCTATGCTGCTACTAGTAATAGGAAAAGAAGTAAAAAAACTCTTGGATGTCAAAATCATCGTCCCACTAAGATATTCCGAGTGGGTGGCTAATTTAGTCCCAGTAAGAAAGAAAAATGGCGAAATCAGACTGTGTGCTGATTTTAGAAACCTGAACCGATCATCACTCGAAGACAATTATCCATTGCCTAAGATGGACCACGTTTTAGACAAAGTAGTTGGAGCTAACAGAATGTCGATGATTTATGGTTTTTCAAGTTACAATAAGATCGCAGTACACCAAGATGATAAGGAAAAAATGGCTTTCACTACCCCTTGGGGTACCTTCATGTACGATAAAATGCCTTTCGGCTTGATGAATGCAGAGGAAAACTTCCTGCGATCCATGGACATCACCTTCATGGGTGAGAGAGATAAATTTGTTGTTATCTATCTCAATGATCTGACTGTTTTTTCAAAATCTGATGCGGAACATCTAGTGCACCTGAAGCAAAATTTCGAGAAATGTCGTAAAGTTGGTTTGTTCCTCAATCCCAAAAAATCTCATTTCGCTATGAAAGAAGGTAAGCTATTAGGTCATATAGTGTCTAAAGATGGAATCAAAACTGATCCCAAAAGAATTGAAGCAATAGATACTATAAATATCTCTAGAAATGTAAAAGAAATTCAATCTTTCTTAGGAAAAATAAATTTATTGAGAAGATTCATCCCTAACTTCGCCGAAATTGTGAAGCTGATCACAGATATGTTGAAAAAGAACAGTGAGACGAAGTGGACAAGTGAATCCAAAGAATATTTTCAACGAATCAAGAAATTTATCAGCAAAGCGCTAGTCTTGGAAAGTCCTGATTACACAAAAGAATTTCTGATTTTTTCCTTCACTTCCGAACACACTATCGCAGTTGTAATGTTACAAAAAAACGAAGAAGGCTTTGAACAATCCATTTCTTTTTTCAGTAAAAGTATGAGAGATGTTGAGTTGAAATATAATATACTAGAAAAACAATCTTACACAATGGTAAAGGATCTCAAGGCCTTCAGAGCGTGCGTATTACATTCGAAGATCAAAGCCTATGTTCCTACAAGCTCTATCAAAGACGTATTGGTTTAGCCGGATAATGATGGGAGAAGAGGCAAATGGCTAGCTAAGATTCAGGAGTTTGATATTGAAGTCAAACCAACAAAACTCATTAAAGGCCAAGGTCTGGCTAAATTGTTATCCGAATCAAACTTGCAGGCACTCGGAATAAATCAGCTGGAAGAAGATGAGGATTTCCTAGAGATAAATGAACTCGATTTCACTACACCTACGGTTGAGATAGAAGACACGTTTTCTTCTTCAGTCTAGTACTGCGATATTGTTTATTACCTATTGACTCGTCAATTTCCCAGTGAAATAACCCCATATAAAGCCAGGACACTAAAGCTACATGCTATAAAATATTGTATTATAGACGAAAAATTATATTGGAAGGACCCCCTGGGTTTCTTGCTAAGTTGTTTAGTCGAGACCAAAACTGAAAAGGTTATAGATGAGTTCCATGAGGGAGTGTGTGGAGGACACCACGCTTGGAGAGACACAACTTATAAAATATTAAGAGTTGGATATTACTGGCCCAAACTATTCACAGATGTAAACACCAAAGTCTGAACTTGTCTTCCCTGTCAGTCGTTTATAGGTAAATAGAAAGTCCCAGCTTTACCTCTAATTCCAGTTAAAACCGAAGCCCCTTTTCAAGAATGGGGTCTTGATTTCATCGGAGAGATTCACCCACATTCCATTACTCAACACAAGTGGATTCTAACTGCAACAGACTATTTTACTAAGTGGGTGGAAGTTATTCCCACGAGAAACACAACTCACACAGTTGTAATCAATTTTCTAGAAGAAAATATTTTATCCAGATTTGACTGTCCCAGAAAGATACTCATCGATAATGCACAAGCATTTAAATCGATGGATATGATAAGATTTTTCCAAATATTCAACATCATATTAGGACACTCCACATCTTATTATTTGCAGGGAAACGGTTTAGCTGAGTCATCTAACAAAAGTCTGAAAACTGTGATAAAAAAAAATTGATTGAGAACAAGAAAACGTGGCATATCCATTTGAAATATGCTCAATGGGCCAATGGGATAAGTACCAAAAGGGCAATTAGAATGTCCCCTTTTCAGATGGTATATGGCACTGATGTTATTTTACCAATCAATATTGCTCTATCAGTAATGAAAATTTGGCAAGATTCAAACAAAGAACCTAATGACATTACCAGGAGAGCAAACCAAATGGTCGAAGTTCAACAAAATAGAGCAGAAGTAAATGAAAAGTTGTAGAGATATCAGGATAATATGAAGTCTTTATTCGATCAAAAGGCTAAGGATAGAGATTTCCTACCTGGAGATATGGTACTAAAATGGGAAGCCATAAGAGAAGACATTAGAAAACACGGTAAGGTCGATTCGATCTAGTCTATCCCCTATAAAGTCTCAGCCTCAAAGGGAGAAAATGATTTTTCATTAGAAAATATCAATGGAGACATTCTGAGCGCCCCTGTAAATGGGCGATACCTTAAACACTACATGCAGTAATATGTTTTCAATATTTCATTGTACATACCAGTTTGTTTTCATGTTTTCTTTATAGTTACATTACTTTCGGTAAGTTTGATTGAAGATTCCAAAAAAAAAATAAAAAAAAAAATGCAAATACAAAACAGTTCAAATCTAGAAGTTCACAAAATTGGTATGAATGTTTGACAATTATCAAGTCATTTTATTCACAGTAAAATCGTCAAGGACTCAAGAGATCAACTATACTATAGGGGAACCTGCATGAATAATCATGATAAATACTTACCAAAAAGGTAATAAGTAAACAATCTTTTGGCTGTAAATACAATGAACTACTAAGGTATGAACTCTGACCTGGGAACCTAAGTTAAAAATGTCCTAAGAGGTACCAATGAACGAGACACAAAATTTCACGACAGTAAAAAAAAGAAAAAAATAATAAATAAATAAAAATAAATAAATAAATAAATAAATCCTTAGCACTCCTAAGTTTCCGAGGTTCTCTCACCTATTCCCTTCGATCACTATCAAGCTT
>ML799772.1:170507-203844 GCA_009831015.1 Picea engelmannii
GCAACCTTGGAATGCATGCCAGTGCTCCCAGAAATTGCTGCTGCTGTCTCTTTTCTTCAGCTCGACCTCTCTCTTGCTCTCTCTTGTTTTCTCAACAAGAATTCTTCAGCTCCTCTCTTGTTCTCTCAACAAGACTGTTGTTTATTCCTCTTGCTCTTGGCATCTCACCAAAAAGCCTCTTGGCCTCTCACCAAGATTTCTTCCACTTCTTCCACTTCTTCCACTTTAAGAATGGGTGCACCCATTTGCCTTAATCGACCTCATGAGGGAAGGTGAGGAGTTTTCTAATCTAACGGTTGAGTTTAGATTAGATGGGTGGCTGAGATTTGGTGTCTCTTCACTCACCCTCACTTCAATCATAAAGTTATCTTTTAATTTGCATCTCACAAATTAATTTGACTAAGACCCAATTTCGGCAATTTCTCCCCTTAGGCGCCTAGGGAAGAAAAACACTTTCCTTGGTACATTATTTTAATTAAAAATTTAACATTATAGCCATGATCAATCCATTCCATCTTTCTTGCAATGAACACAAGATAAGAAGAGACTTGAACTCATCATCAAATTACACTTTTGCAGAACTTAGTTGATTAGTAACCGTATTAAATTGATTTAAATGATCTGCAATGGACCCACCTTCTGACATATTCATATTAAATAATATATTCAGTAGAAATACCTTCTTGGATGCCCAGGGTTTTTCATACTGTTTAGACAATGTGTCCATCATCTCCTTCGTTTTCTTTTCTTTCAAAATATTGAAAGCCACCGACGCTTCCAGGCTCAGTCATATCATTCCTAGTGCCTTTCTATCAAGAACCTCCCATTCTTCATCCTTCATGGACATCGACTTGTTTTCTATTCCACGCAATGGTAGGAATAGATCCTTCTGATATAAATAATCTTCCATCTTCATCTTCCATAACTGGTAGTTTTGGCCCTTAAATTTCTCAACCCTAAACTTTCCATCTTCCTCCATTGCTCCCACTCGAACCAGGAACCCTCTTTTCCTGCGAGTTACCTTTCTCTTTGATACCAATTGTTATAAGAACATGATCATGGAGCAACAAAATAAAAAAAATGCAAAAATAAAACACATAAGATGAACAATACAATAGAGACACAGATATACGTGGTTCACCCAGTGTGGGCTATGTCCACCAGAGAAATTGCCAGGTCCTTCCTTTATTATTATATAACAAATGAAGGGATACAAACTAAATCAAAACACATTATTCGCAATTAGCCACAACACATTTCCATTATAAAAAAAGAGGGTTTCCTTCTAGGGAAAAAAAACCCTAACATAACTTATAGCGTCAGATTTGTGACCTTATAATGAACGGTCCAACTGTAAAATGAAATTACAATATACTTATACAAGAAAATTTTTCCTTTGGGGCCTACTTTCCCCCAGACCCCGCAGAGGGGGTAACCCCCCTTTGCACTCCCTCGTGTGGAGGAGTGTACATTCTTCTAGGGTGTAAAGTATTCATGGGGTATAAACACGGCTGGAAAAAAATACCTTTGAATCAGGAAGATAATCAGGCTCCACAACCAACAGAGACTAATATGAAAAACTCCATTGTTGTTGTATATGTTGGACTATGATCCTTCTTGGACCTGGAAAATTTCTCATTTTCATATTCATTCTTGAAGACCAACTAAAAATGATCAGGAACACAGTTTCTCCCTGGTTACTCCCTTTGTTAGCATGTCTGTAGGATTATGGCTAGTGTGTATTGTTTCCAACTTCAAATGTCCATCTTCCAATATGGATCGTATGAAATGGTACCTCAGTTGTATATTCTTAGTCTTCGAATGGAAGGTTGATTTATTTGCACGATGAATGGCACTCTCACTGTCACAGTACAACCTACTATTCTCCTTCTTCTTTCCCAATTCCTCCATAAACCTCTGTAAGCAAATCATTTATTTACTAGCCTCTGTAGAAACAACATACTCTGCCTCTATTGTTGAAAGTGGAAAAACCTTTTGTAGTTTGGAAATCCAACTTACTATTGTTCCATCTATAGTAAAAACATACCCTATGGTACTCCTCCTGCTACATTTATCACCTGCCATATCTGAATCAACATATCCTTGTAGAACAATGTCTAAACCTCCAAAACATAATGCATGAGTAGAAGTACCTCTCAAATACTTGAGAATCCAGTTTACTGCCTCCCAATGTTCTTTACCTGGATTGTTCATATACATGCTCACAACTCCTACTGCATGTGCAATATATGGTCTTGTGCAAACCATCACATACCACTAGCTGCCAATTGTTGATGAATACAGGACCCTAGACATGTATTCTATCTCCTCATGTGTCTTGGGACACATTTCCTTTATTAATTTGAAATGGTTGGCCAAAGGTGCACTAACTAGTTTTTCATTTTGCATTCTAAACCTCTCCAACACCTTCTCTATGTACTCACCCTGAGACAATGTCAAATTGTGATTTTTCCTGTCTCTTGTTATTCTCATACCAAGGATTTTCTTTGCGGTGCCCAAATCCTTCATTGCAAGTGAATTAGCAAATTTCTTCTTGATAAAATTTATCTCCTACATATTAGACCCTGCAACAAGCATGTCATCTACATACAATAGAAAGAAAATATAACTTCCATTTTCTAGCCTTTTAAAATAAACACACTGATCAAAATGACATCTACTATAACCATATTCTTCCATAAACTTGTCAAACTTCAAATACCACTCTCTTGGAGCTTTCTTTAGGCCATACAAGCTCTTCTTCAACCTACATACCAAATTTTCCTTCCCTTTGACCTCATACCCCTGTGGCTGCTGCATATAGATATCTTCCTCCAAATCCCCATGGAGATTTTTTTTTTTTACATCTAACTGTTCAAGATGCAAATCTTCTACTTCCACAAGACTTAAAATAGTCCTAATTGAAGTCATTTTAAAAATAAGAAAAAATATTTCATCAAAATCTATACCTTTCTTTTGTGCAAACCCCTTTACAACAGGTCTAGCCTTGTACCATTTTGTTTCTCCATATTCTTCCTTCAACTTGTAAACCCACTTGTTCCGTAATGCTCTTTTTTTCTACAGGAAACTGAAACAAATCCCAAGTTTGGTTATTTACTAGGGAATCCATTTCCTCTTTCATTCCTTACTCCCACTTCTTTTTGGCTTCTACCTGCATTGCCTCTTCATAACATTCCGGTTCTCCAGAATCAGTCAACAATAAATAATACAATGAAGGAGAGTATCGTTCAGGGGGTCTACTTAACCTGGTAGATCTTCTAACAACACTTGTAGGAGTTTGAGGTACCTGTTGATCCTATTGTCGTACATTTTGATTTTCTGGTACCTTTGGAATTTCTTTTTCAGTGATCTCATCAAGCACTGTGTATTATGGTTTTTCTTTTTCCTGTTTCTTTCCCTGCAATTGATCTTTTTTCATGACCTTCTCATTGAATATGAAATCTCTACTCCTAATGATTTTGTTATTTTCATAATCCCATAAGCGGTAGAAAAAATCATTAACACTGTATCCAATAAAGGTACACTTCTTGGATTTTTCCTCAGGCTTTGTTTTATTTTCTTTATCAATATGGACAAATGATTCACAACCGAAAGTCTTCAAAAAAGAATAGTTTACCTTTTTACTTGTCCATGCCTCCTCTGGAATTATACCATCCAAATAACTTGAAGGTCCTATGTTTATTAAGTAAAAAATAGTATCTACAACATCTTCCTAGAACTTTAAGGGAAAACCAACATGCAATCCCATACTCCTTGCACGCTCCATGATTGTCCCATTCATCCTTTCTGACACACCATTTTCTTGTGGTGTTCCTGAAACTGTATTCTCTCTACGAATCCCATGGTATGAAAAGTAATCATCAAACTCCTTTCTGCAATATTCATCTCCATTGTCTGATTTGAGACACTTCAACATTTTTCCTATCTCATTCTCAACCAAAGCTTTCCACTTCTTAAAACTATCAAAAACATCAATTTTTTGTCGAATGCAATAAACCCAAGTTTTTCTAGTTGCATCATCAATAAAAGTAACATAATAATGAGAGCCACCAAGAGATGATACATGAGTTGGTCCCCATACATATGTATGCATAAGCTCTAACCTTTCACTCTTCTTTTCTTTTCTCACTCTGAGAAATCTAACTCTCTTATGTTTTCCATAAACACAATGCTCACATAAATCCAAATCAATTTGTTTGAGATCTAGCAACAAATTTCTTTTGTGAAGTATATGCATCCCCTTCTCACTCATGTGTCTAAGCCTATGATTCCACAATGTTGTATCCATTCCTGTAGAAGCTAAAGATATAGAAGAGTCAGTATTACCGGTACGTAAATACAATGTACCTGCCTTCTCTCCTTTTTCTATCACCAATGATCCTTTGGTGACCTTCCACACCTTATCTGTAAATATGGATATACAACCTTCACTTTCCAACTGCCCTATTGAAATTAGATTTTTCCTTATATCTGGAAAATGTCTTACCTCTTTCAACAACCATTGGTTTCCATTTCTTTTCTTTATTTTTACCTTTCCAATTCCAACAATTTTTCATGGTGCATCATCACCCAAATGAACCTATCCAAAATCACCTTGAATATAATCTAGAAAAAGTTTCCTATGAGGTGTGGCATGAAATGAAGCCCTTGAATATACTATCCAAGGCTCAGAAATATTATGTGTTATCACCATAACAATTTTCAGATAGGATCCAAGTCTCGAAAATTTAGCGAAGAGCTACATAGCTATGGAAGAATGATATTTTGGAGGGTAAGGTCACTTATGGATAAATATAGTGAAGGCACAAAATGTGGGGCCTAGCGGACCATTGTTATTGGATAAATAAGTGAATGCGGACATAAACTAATCTCCCTAGACCCACCTAGATCTAGAACAAAACAAGACAGGACATGACACTTTCCCTAAGTTACAATCATTGAATTTACTACCAAAGAAGGAATGGATGACATACCTTTAGATATCACTTCCCTATATGTTTGTTGTCCCTGCCTCATTCCAGTGCTCTTGTGAGATCAAATCTACACTTACACAAACCAACCAAAGTGAAAGAAACAATAATAGAATCAATGAAAACCTAAACATGTGATCAAGGAGTCATGTAATAAAATGTTAATTATTTTATGGGAAAGAAACATGTCACCGTATTATATTAAGTAAAAGTGGAAGATACAACGAAATTGCCTTGATGTCGCAAGTTCCCTTTTAGTCATCCTTTGTTCCAACACACACATACACTTGGTCTGAATTTGTATGAATATGGTCCACAAAAGCTTGATGGACAAATGGAGACCTCAAGCATCAGTTGCAACAGGATCCTTCACACAGTCTTCAACCTATTCCTTCATCAATTCTTTGTTCAATCTTGCTTAACCTTTTCCATGAGAAACCCATCATTATATAGGAGAAGGTGAAGTGGTTAAAAGGATGAGGATGATCCCACCAAATCATAGAATCTAGTAGGATCACAATCATATGGACGCCACCTCACATTCTAGAAGATTCCCCATCTAGAAACTTCATGAACTTCTTTCTTTTTTTAGCTTTCAAACGCCACCACACCCTACATATATAGCAACCAAAACCCCACGAGCTAGGTATAGAGAAGCCTACAAAAATCAAGGATTTTCGCACTGTGTACTACTGTCAGCCTTCGATGTCATTATAAAAACATGCCTTGTAGAGGAAGAAATCAGTCATTTTTCTTATGCAAAATATCCTTTTGAGAGCCTAAATACATGCTTGTAGAATCATCATCAGGGTGACCAAAATAATGTGTAACAATCGTAGATTTTGGAGTGGCCCAGATCGACGGTCGAGACCTGTATCGAGCTGTGAAATAGTGCGGGGTTTAATTATCTGAGAGCAGGCCGGGGAACATACCATAGTTTCATTTCATGGATGTGTGGCACCACTAGAAGTACGTCGAGGAAAAAAATGGTCTACTCAAAACCATTTTATCCAACCCCCGATATCGAAAGTTGATGAGACCTGACGGACCGTAAATCTTGAAGCAGCCTAGATCGACAACCAAGACACATATCAAGCATTGAAGTAGCACAGAGGATAATTTTTCGAAGGTGGGCTGGAGAAAATACCATGGTTTAATTTCTTGGACACGTGGCGCCATAAGAGGCACATCGGGGTGAAAAGCGGTCTACTCAAAACCATTTTCTACAATCCTTGATATCAAAAAACATGTATAAAAGGAGGCCCCCAGTTCATTATTCTATAATATTTCAAGGCACTCGAATGTTTGAAAAGTGGTGAAAAACCCCCATTCGAAATTAAAATCTCAACGGTGAACCAGTTTCGCACATTCTCCACTGAGTTACAAGTATTTTTCATCATGGCCACCAACCTTCTCGTTTCATCCATAACAGAGAAATACTTTACCTCTAAAGAAGAAGCCCTAATTGACAGGGACTCCGATGTATTTGACACAGAATTAACAGTTTCACCCATTTTCGATTCCAAAGCCAATTTGCTAGACGATGTTGGAAAACAAATACCTTTCCTCGGAGTGGCCCAAGCCTCCATTACCCCTTATTCCATAGAAGTTGTTCTCCTTTTCCTAGAGTTCATAAGCTGGTGCGTCGAGCAGTATTCGTAGGAAGAAAAGGCCATTTTAAATAAGTTAGGGTCAGAAGTCTTATGTGAAGTTGATAGTTCGTCAATTTGACACACCCTCAGTATACCAGAGTCTTCCCCCACAGTGTCAGATCCCTTTGAGGACGAGAAAATGATTACAGTCTACAGAGAATGTCCCCCAGAAGTAAAAACCCTATTTCTGCAAACCATTGTTAAACCTAAACACCATTCTGAGAGTTTGTCATTTCCCATCAATGTAAGCGTCATGATTATTGAGTTCCAGTGGGATTGCTCCCTGCTTAGTCAAATTTTAGGATTGGATAACGACAAGTTTGTAGTAGAAGTCAGTCTGGGTTTCCTGTTGACCTTTTTTATGTTAGAGTCCAGTTAGTCGGTTTGTATAAGTTTTGAAAAGTTTTTTGCTGACAATATGCACCAACAACTAGTAAATTTCAATTCACTGAGACACTTCAGGTACTACACGCATTCGCTGAGAATGTTCCTAGAATCAAATAAGACTGAATTCCCTGAGGCTGCATTCATCTCAATCGAATGAAAAAGTATCACCATGCTTATTCTCATAAACAAGATCATGTCCAATGTTTATAGTCACATCTTCGACACAAACCTACCAAGGGTTTTGGAAGAAATGAAGATCTCTTTGCAACCAAATCCAGAAAGCAAGGTGGGAGATTGGATGTTGTTCATACAATCTACTATGATTTGGGTATATGGTTATCAAGAAGTACCTTACCTTTTACCATTCTTTTTAACTCCCAGAGTCTTTTCTTTAGAGTTCATCAGACAAATGATCATTTCATAGACAGAGCATTTTTTGAAAATGCACAAGGCATCTAACTTAAAATTTCCTTTCATGATGGACCCTTTGTGGTAAAGAAAAAGTATTGTTTACCTTAGGTCCAAGACAAAATCAGTGAATTCGGGTTTACACAGTTACAAGGGAGGAAATATGACGCACACCAGATCATATCAAAGAGAATACTGATGAGCAGACAAGTCCCATATGAGCATGAACATGTTGAAGGATTTGATGGACTGGCTAATATGGAAACCTATGCAGACATGGAGGTCACTTTGCAACATGATCAGACAAAAAAAATAGATTCTTCTCCTCGGTAGATCCAAATACAAAAAACTTATCCAAGTTTGATTGTTAAATCTCCAAAGGTGAGTGTTTATAACACGAGGAGCAGTTCAGAGGCGCTGGGTGCCAGTATTCAACAAAATATTCTCAAGAAAATGAAAGTCACACCATCTACGTAGATATTGGACCTGGAAGGAGAAGAACCTAAAGAGGAAACAAGCATGGAGATGGTGGAAAGTGAAACCAAGAATGAAGAGGCTGGTACAAGAAGCATTCCACAAAGTGAAAGCAACTCAAGGGTTTTCAGTAGCAAGAAACATGTATATAACAAGACACCTGGGTCAGTTTATCAGTCCAAAAAACACTGAATGAACCAATATGTTTTGAAGTAAAGTATGGCCAATAGTGAAATAAGAGACTTGTTGCCCGAAGTGGAGAAGATACACCATCATAAGGCTTCCCTGCTCTCAGTCGGGGATGTGGAAATAAATACGTTTAATATAGCAATAGCAGATGATGATAAAGTGTTTGAAATCAAGATGCATTATGAAAATATTGGTGCCCCAGACAAAGTAAAGTTTCACAGGAATGTCAGTGACATGCTATATTCATACTACCTAAGTTTGAGTCTGATAGTTTCAAGATTGAAAACACATGCACTCAAATTAGATGGACAATTGAAACAGGAAAAAGCCTCTAGAAAAGCCTGGCAAACACACGTGAAAATATTGGAATCTGAAGGCCCTCAAGGGGTAAAGGATTCCTTATATGAGAAAGAGAAGATGATCGAGAGTCTAAATAAGAAGATGAAGATGCCCTCCACTGAACACCCACAGACAACAGGGCTAGCTTCTCTAGAATGAGAAAAGGAGACATTCAAACAAGAAGCAATGAATTACAAAGATAAATTTTTGCAGCTAGAAAAAGAGAAATAAAATTGGTTATCGGGGAAGGTATCAACATCGGATATGGATGTTATTATACATTCCAATTCAAAAGCTGGATCAAGCATCGATGGATTGGTTCAAGCTATGTCCCAAGTAAGTTTACAGACACGGGAAATCAAAATCCTCAAAGAGGTCATAGAAAAGATGAAACACGAGATGAAAATAAAAGATGAGAATATGACTCAACTCCAAAGAGAGAATCAAGACTTGAAAGAGAGAGTAAACAAGTTGAAAACAAGGTTGAAAGGAAAAACATTGTTACAAGGAGCTAAACATGTGATCTGGAATGATATTGTTGCAGAGGCTGCAAAGTTCAAGGTTCATCTAAATTTTACAAATGACAAAGACAACATGGCTACCACAGCCCAAAGTAGGTGTATTGTTGTTAACGAAACATTAGCCAAGAAACCTCGGAATGGGCCCAGAACGCCATTGATTTACTGAATTTTTTGCCCACTGCAAATCTTCAAACTATCGGGGTAAAGGACATAACTACATTGATCATCTGTGCTAGGAGGATCATCGCTAAGCACAACTTTCTTAAATCAATTCAAAACAAATCTATGCAAATGGAGCACAATTTACAAGAGTTCAAGGATACATTTGAACAGTTGTTTATCAAGGGCCTCCCAACATTTTGGGATGGTAAAGGTAATTTATACAATCAGGGAGACTATAATTCTCTTCTCATTCAGTGTAGTATGGATCATTCCAAATTTGAAGCTATGGAGGAAAGTCTAAAAGACCCAAGTTTGGTAGAGTATTTTTCCACAGACTTTGATATTTTGAATCAGTTTTAAAAAGTGAATATTGGGCTATTGACTATGTCCTACACTACGTGCATTGACCGAGAGATTTTGATAAAGGACATGATGGATTATGAGATTCCTTCTGACTCATAGTGGAAGGAAGTCGTGCGGCTGGGCAAGATGAAATGCAGTTTTCTCGGAACCAGTAAGTAACCTCCAGGTGTCACCAAACCCTGAAGTTCGACAAAATATCAGGGCAAGACAGATGTTGTAAAGGAAGCTGAGCATTCAGAGAAGTCTATCCCTATTTTGGAAACATCTTTTTGTTTAATCATTGTAAATCGGTTCATATACCAAGACTGTCAGTTGAAATTATTATAATCATTTTTAGAAGCTAAAACGTTTGCAGTTTCAACCATTGTAATCAAATTGTATAAATAATGGGACATTTGAATGAATTGATGTTGGCATAAGTGCAAGGGAACCTTTTGGTTGTTTCAAAATCTATTGTAAATTTTTGAAGCTGAATTGAATGTACATGTAGAAGATTTTGAAGTCTCTATGAAAAGATTCTAATGTGGTGATATGAGTTTTGTCTTCTCTCATCGTATGTATTTCCTGTGATTCTTTATTTCCATTTGCACTGTCTTCTATTTAAATTGGATAGTTAAAGGCCCATAATTCATCTTGTGATTCTCTTGGCTTAAGCAATTTAAACTGTGTAATTTTGTTCTTAACGAATTCATAATTCATTTCAGTAATGCTCTGATGTAGTTATTTATTTTCTCTATCTTCCTACACTCTACTTAAATTCAAATATTACTCAAATTTGTCGCCTCATTTAGCCTTTATCCTCTGGAGAGTTCTACTGGCTGATCATTTTTTTCGTTCAATTTCATAATTTTGACTCCATAGCCCTTAGTGTTCCTCCCCTTCATTGCCAGCAACTTTATTAAAAACCCCCAAAACAAACCAAATCTAGCCATCGATTTCCAAAGAAATATCAAGTGACAAGAGAGATCCCTCTCTGAGTTGAGAAGTCTAGTGCCCATCTCTCAAGTAGGTTGAAATAGTTACCTCTGTCATTTTTCTATTCAGCCAAACAAAACTTACAGAGTGCTAACATTATGTACAGAAAGAATCAAAGAATATTGTCACCCACGACCTGTTACATTTGCTTCCTAATTTTTATCCTGATGTCCATCTCTTTATTTCTTTGGAGATCTGCAGTCTTTCTTCATATGTCCTTTCTTCCTACAATTCCAACACTCTATATTTCCCAGTCTAGATTTGGATCTTCCCTTCCTATAATTCCTGCGGTTCCCTGAGCCCTTTCCTCTATCCTTTTTTATTCCCTTGTTCTCCATGTTCAAAACATTACCTAATGTCTAACCTGTGCTTTTCCATTTCATTTCCTCACTAAGGATAACACCAAAAACATCATCAAATTTAAATTATTTGAACCATAGACAGAGTTACTTGCAGCCATGACCAAGCCGTTCTAGCTTTCTGGAAATAAGCACAAGATTAGAATATCCTTAAACTCATCATCAAAGTACACTTTTACAAAACTTAGATGATTAGTAACCATGTTAAATTCATTTAAATGATCTACAACAGACCCACCTTCTGACATCTTCATATTAAATAATCTCTTCATTAGAAATACCTTATTGGATGTCAAGGATTTTTCATACAGTTTATCAAATACGTCCATCAGCTCCTTCATTTTATTTTCTTTCGAAATATTGAAATCCAACGATAATGTCAGGCTCATACGTATCGTTCCTAGTGCCTTTCTGTCAAGAACCTCCCATTATTCATCCTTCATGGTCATCGGCTTCTTTGTTTTTCCACCCAATGGTAGAAATGGATCCTTCTGATATAAATAATATTCCATCTGCATCTTCCATAACTGGTAGTTTTGGCCATTAAACTTATCAACCCTAAACTTTCCATCTTCCTCCATTGCTCCCACGAACCATATTTTCTTATGAGTTACCTTTCGCTTTGATACCAGTTGTTACAAAAACAAGATCATGCAGCAATAAAATAAAACAAATGTGGAAATAAAACACAAAAGATACACAATACAATAGAGACACAGATATACATGGTTCACCCAGTGTGGGCTACGTCCACCAAAGAAATTGTCAGGTCCTTCCTTTATTATTATCCATCAAATGAAGGGATACAACCTACAACACAGCTGTTGTAACTTCCTCTTCTTTCTCTCATAGTCTCCTATCACAAAATACAATATTCACCATCATACATAGTTGCAATACATTTCCTTCATAAAAGAGGGTTTCCTTCTAGGGAAAAAAACCCTAAAATAACTTCTATCGTTAGATCTGTGACCTTATAATGAACGGTCAATATTTACAATGAAATTTTTCCTTTGGTGGATTCTTTCTCAAACTCCTGCCAGGGGCCTGCTTGCCCACAGACCCCGCAAAGGGGGTAACCCCCCTCTACACTCCCCCGCGTGGAGGAGTGTACATTATTCTGGGGTGTAAAGTCTTCATGGGGTATAAAGACGGCTAAAAAAAAAATACCTTTGAATCAGGAAGATAATTAGGCTCCACAACCAACACTTCTACCCTAAATATGGTCTTTTTTGGGTTCAAATATATCTAGTACTTCTTGTACCTTTCAAAAATATGGTAAGGTTAACAATGTGGTCTACGTTATTCCTAAAGTAAAGGGTGACATCATCTAATCAAACCACCACACACTTCTTGATTAACCCTCAAAAGGCCACATCCATGGTCCTTTGGAAGGTATTTCCTGCATTAATTAATCCAAATGGCATGCATTTGTAGGAAAACGTTCCCCATTTAGTTTGGAAAGTTGTATTCAATCTATCTTATTCTGATACCAAAACATGGATATACCCTGAGAATCCATCCAGAAGTGAGAACATCTCGGATCGAGACATAATTTGTAGTAACTTTTCCATGGGGGGAACAAGGTAATTATCTTTTTCTGAAGCCCTATTCAAATTTCTGAAGTCTAGACATAAAGAAATTTCTCCTGAATTCTTTTTAACGGGAACTAAGTTGGCTACCCATGAAAAATATCTCACTTGAAATATTGTATTAACATATAATATTTTTTTGTGATCCTTCTACATTAGGGGCTATACTAACTTCATATTTAACCATATTGACGTAAATATGTCCACCATCATGTGCCGAGGAATTTTGACTTCCACTCGAGTCATTTATGGTGTTGGAGGATCACGAGGTCATATTTTGGTTATGTGGAAATGGGTTAGTCAACACAATAGGCTATTGCACTATGAGCCTCGAGTCTTCCTCAAATTTGGGGCACAAGTGGGTAAGGTGATCATCTTTACAAAGTTTAAAATGAAACTTCACCTTCCTCCTTTCTTTCTTTCCCTCACCAACATTATTATTAGATTTATCATTATTATTGTTGTCCTTCTCTTTATTATTTTTATTATTCTTCCCACCCTTATGATTATTACCGCATCCTTTTCTTTTTTTCCCTCTGGGTTCCTGGTCATTGTTTGGGGTCATTGACTGTGCATAACGCACATCCACCGAATCAGTGGGTGCAAAAAAAGTCATAGCTTATCTTGCTATAGATAGGTTAAGAGAAAAATCTTTCAACAAGTTCATCACCAAGTCTATAGTTTTAGCATTTGTAGAGCCTGTGATGTCATTAGCATGAGGCCTAGGATTTTGTTTAGGATCACAATTTGATCATGACGCGTCAGGGATAATTTCATAAAGCATCCCAGGCTGAGCATATATAAGGTCTAACTATTGGGCTTTGAAGATGGCCTCTTCCTCAGATGTTACTCTGGATGTAGAGACATCTTTCAAAATGTAAGGCAACAAGGACTTGAGGAACCAGTCCAACATAAATTATGGAGGAATGTAATCTTTAATCAACCTCTTACGTCTATGCCACTCTTGAATATGATTAGGGATGTGGCTGGCCTTATATTGAATAAAAGTCGATAAAAGTTCTATGTTGGCATCGTAATGAACCGGAAATTGGAAGTGGTTGAGAAAAACTAGGACCATATGATTGAAATTTCCATAAGTTCCCCTAGGTAACTCAATGTACAACTTTGCGAAAACCCCCGTGAGGGTGCATTGAAATAGTATCAAAAAAACAAAATTGTCATTAAGGGAGTTAGATGAGCACCATAAGTGAAAGGTAGTCACGTGATCACCTGGTTCCTCACCAATAGTTCCCTCAAACTTTGGAATGTCAAAGGGAATCTTGGTAAGGATGGGAGGCCATGATGGATTGTGACGCATCAGGTCATTCACTAATTTTGAAAAGTATGGTAGATTTAACATGGGAAGAAAAGGGAGACGGGGTTGCGGAATCTAAGCCCACACTCCCAAGAAATATTGGGTTTGAGATATTGTGGGGCAACCATAGTTTTGGTATACACCATGTCCCTAACCGGTAGGATAATATCCTCCTCCCAACTGATTCAAAAAAGGTTGTAAGGGAACCATACCCAAATAAGTCACTTGCGAGGAGAAAGCGACATGATAAAGATTATTCATGTGAGGATATATGTTTCCCCTAGAGAAGGAGATCAAGTTGAGAGTTTCCCATGCCATAAAATTGATTCCACCCTAATGAAACACCAGAGGTTAGATGAATATTTTCCATAATAAAAGTGTTTGTAGGAATCGGTGTGGGGGAAGAAGGAATGACATATGGAAGATAATAAGTAAATTGACCTCCCATTTGAGCACTCCACCCTAGAGAATTGAATATAGGATTGGGTCCATAGGAAGGAGGATTACAAACTCCTACCATGGGATTTGGTTAAGGGATATGACTGCCACCAAACAAGAAAGGAATATAAGGAGGCGTCGTTCCCCTAGACCCAAAACTAGGATTCACATTAGACGTTGAAATTGAGGATGACAAGTGTGAAGTCATGTCTAGAATAGAAAAAGAGAAAGGATTAGAGGCCCAAGGAATTGACTCAATCATATGATCTGGTGAAACACCGAGGAACAAAAAAGGATTCATCATCATGGGATAAGTAGAGAGCAGAGGTTGGGAAGTATTAAGTAAAGGATTTTCTGAAATCCAAACCATCGATGATGAAGGAGTCGAGGGAGCTCCGCTAAATATAGCGGAGTTTGGAGTCTAAAGGGTTCCCGATACACATTCATATCTGAATTAGTACTCAGGGTAGGAAGAATGCGAGTCTAGGAGGTGGATATATATGTACCACACTTATTAACTCTACACTTTTTAGGAGGCATCTTTGGTAAAGGATCTAATCATGGTGGTAACTTCAAAATATGAAGAGACTGGCGGGGAGGCTAGTCTTTCTCCATGATGATTCAGAACTCATGAGGAAATACAAAATCCTAAGTCCAACTAATAATAAAAGAGAACACTCTTAAATAAAAGTAAAATCCAATGCACACAAACATGATATAATGGCTGAAGGGGCCTCCCGAACTAAAGAAGGTATTCCTCTCCCAATAGGGGATGAGACTCCCAAACAATAGAGTGGAGGTAACTGAACGAGTTATAAGGACCCTCATAGGCTTCACAGCGTAGTCGATTAGATTCCTACAAAGAGAAAATCCTTCATAAATTTTGTGTGTTGTCTGATCCCTATCTTATTCATGGTACCTGCCGAATAACCTTTGCAAGTAACCTATGTGGATACCTAGGTCAAGCAACTAAATTAACCATGATATAACCAATGCTCAGGAGAACAGTCGCAGGTCTAGTCCACCATATGGGCAAGGTAGAAAAGCCTGAAATTTCGAAAGCACCGCCTCTCAAGGAGGTAAAGGAACTAGAGAAACCCCCAAATATGAATAAAACCCCATAAATATATCTGATGCTAGGAAGGTACTAGAGGGTTATCTCTGCAACCAAATTTTCATGACCTCATTCTTAACTCCAGTGTGAGTAGATTCTCCTGAGGACACTAATTACATAATAGGTTTCACCACTTCCTGGTCAAACACATACGTTGATTTGTATAACCTTGGAGAAGTATACTCACAAAATCCTATTCTAAGGCCCTAGGTCCTACACTTTTTTGTGTACCCTAAAAAATAAAATCGTTTCTCATCAATTTTAATAATTCATCATTAATTTTAATGGTTTGTTCTTACTCAAGAGGTGCGATCATGAAACCGATGGTATGACGACTCAACATAAAAAGAAGAAAATACATTTTTTTTTTAATGACTAATCTTGACTTTCAAAGATATGGTATCCTTCTAAATGTTGTTATTCGAAATAAATGTCTATTATTTCAATGAAGTGCAATCTTTCCTAACATGTCAAAACTAAGTAAATGCAGCCAAAAGTGAAAATGCTCTGAATAAAATGATTTTTTTTTTTTTTTTTTTTTTTTTTTNAAATGAAAATGCAAGGACTGAATAAACAGCTTCCAAGAAGACCCTACTGCAAGCGCAAAGAGACAATCCAATCAGAACACTAAGAAGCGTCTACCTAGACCAGAATGCAAGGACAACACATGAGAAAAAAGACATGAAATGAGTTTTCCCAAAATTCACCAATAATGTGGTTTTTTATCACTTTGTAGGCACTCAACAATCATCACATGGACCCAAGGAGTCTCAACAACTAGAAAAACTCACCCAACAAACACTAAAATAAACCAAAAGGATGATAAAATAGTGTACATGATTGTTCAAAGAACGTAAGTGTATGTACATGTCCTACAAACTGTCAGCTCACGTATGTACACATTTTTCAAGGGAAAACCCATGTAAGTGAAAGAAGGCACTACCAGGGAAAGGGTTAGGCCAAGAAATGTAGATGCAAAGAAAAATAAAGGATGTCAAGCAACATGTGACATAGAAACTTAGGAAAACAGAGAGAACTGAAGGAAAAAAATCATCCAATACCCCGAAAGGGAGATCTTCCTTAGCGAAGTCACCAATTATGTTACGAGGAAAATATCTATGGAAAGGGGTAAACCACAATAGACATACTGACACCCAGAAATCAACTCTAAACTCAAGTATGCTAGATAATTAGAAATGCTAACAAGAGAAGGTTAAGAGCCTACCTTGTCCTGCGTCCAAAGAAAACCAGGACTGAGCTCACGACTTGAAGCTTGATGGCTGCAACTTGTCCTCAACAATCAAGATATACAAGAATATACAAGTTATATAGAAAGTTAGCATATAAACTAGCATAATCCATTAACATGTATAACAAATATTCCCATTGAAAGAAATGTAAATATTTTCAACGTATAATTGGACGAGAAAAGAATGTTTCTATTAATGCAATCAACAAAAGTACATAGGTGACAATCTTATGTAACAACACATATTAGAACCGATATACTAAGTCCGTCCAGCTGGGACTTCACCACTTCAATCCTCCACAAAGGAAATCTTACAAGTAGTAGGAGTAATTGAGTTTCTTCTTCTCAAGATAGGAAGAGATTCGGGGTTGAACAAAAGAAGTTCATACTTTCAAGGACAAAGTGATGTAGACTCAATATGAAGTGAAATTTCTCCAGAGTGTCTTTTCTCTCAATGATGTGTGTCTTCAAGGCTTGTATATGGATCAATTTATATCCTCCAAATGGAATTGAAGGGTCAGGACAGAGCGTTTCCAGTATATGGAAGGTCAAGGATAATGGATCTTATGACATGATGTGGAAACCCAACATATTTTTATTTTTTGAACACAAAACCCAATGTACACGGGTTGTAATGGAGAAACCTATGTATACGCGAGTTGTCTAATTGTGACCTACGTATATGTGAAAAAGTTTCAATTTTTTACTCTGAAGTCATCAAAATGGGGGAACTTGAGTCTACAAAGGAAAATGGAAGGCTATCAAAGCAAGATGCATGGAGTGTGGAAAAAATTTCTATAACACTTTCTTGTTGGGGTCCACTGATCTAGGTGGATATCGATGGCCACCCACCTTTTCCAGCTGGCTCAAAACAACTTTCTGGCAATTTTCATAATTTACTATTTTTAGCAATTTTTCGAGTCCTGAACTTCCAGAGCCATTTTGAGGCCCTAAATGACGTTTTTTTGGGTATGTTGCAATCATAAAATGTCATCTTGAAATCTTCGACAAAGGTTGTATTCCTTAGACAGATATTTCCAACGGGCTATTGTACACCTAAAATGGAGATCGTATGCAAAATTTATGACCCCGAGAAGTTGATGTACTGACTTACCCAGATGACTTTTGGCGCTTCATCTCCTAGGGTTAGGTTTCTGGATGTCTAGGGTTTTTGAAACTCTTGTTTATTGTAAAAAGGCCTTCAGAGCCTGATTGTAATTATCTTCTTGTGAATGAGCGCAACCGTCACATCTCTCCGCAAAGATAAGCCGCCACCATTCCAGCAAGCTTGTTTTCCACTGCATTTTACAGTTTCAACTTATTTCCTTATTGAAAAGAAAACCAGTTTTATTGTATCTCTGTTATTTTGTATTAAGCATATGTTAATAATCTGTAGTCATTTTGTTCTGCTCATAAAATCCGGATCAGTGATATCAGAGCAGTCTGTTCCTTATCATCTTAATGCATGTCCCCAACGAGGTCAGAGTACAAAGAATTGGGCCTCGAGCTTGTTTATATTGAGGACCAAAGCTCTCGCACACCCAAGCGACCTCTCATGGAAGGGGAAAAGAATGATGATGGGATAGGATATCCTTTCAAAATTTTGTTTCAGGAAGCCCTTAGGCGACAAAGGGACCTGATGATGGATATCTTTGTGCAAATACTTCGACAGCTACCAATAGGCGACGCATATTCTTCGAGCAGAGGTGCCACCCCCTTTAAGGTACAAATAAACTTCGATGTTCCTGTATTTGAAGGTTAGATAGATGCAGATGGTGTAGACAAGTGGTTGAGTCTACTAGAAGGGTATTTTTCTATCTATAACTTTTTGAATAGAGAAAATATTACTTTTGCACTCCTTAGAGGCGTTCCCCATGTCAAAGATTGGTGGGAAATTTTCTGTGAGCAAAAGGAAACAGAGGAACCCTAGTTATTTATAGTCATGGCCACCTAGGAATACTTCAGGAATGTTGTTAAGGAACAATACTACCTTTTTGGAAGTTATGATGACTTGTATACCAAATGGACCACACTTCAGCAAGAAAGAGAGCAAGCAGTGCCAGAGTTTGCAAATATCTTCCATACCTTGCACACCAATCTAGGTATCAAATATTCAGAGAGACATATGGTGCTTAAATATCATGGTTCTCTACATAGATACATCCAAAACAAAATGGAACTTTTGTACATCTCATCCTTGGGCGTGACCTACCGATATGCCGTCAAAATCGAGTAGAAGATCAAACAAAAGATGCGGCAATTTGGGTCTGGGAATCCCTCACAACAAAATATAGGAAAGGGTGGCCCCAACCCACATAACAAAGGATAGAGAAAAGATGGACAGTATCAGGACAACCAATCCAAGCCACAAGAAAAGAGGGTCACTGGAAACTCAAAGAAAGATACCAGGAAATGGTGCGACTTCCATAAGAGCCCTTGGCATAACACTGTCGACTGCCACTCAAAGCAGTCATTCGTGGTCGAAGTGAAATCCTTTGAATCAGATGTAGGTTATGACTCTGAGTCAGAACTAGAAAGGGGAAGAAAGATCATTGACGTGGAACCCAGTGCCATCGTTGCTACCACCAAGCTCAGCCTGATGAACCAGACGAGCCATAAGAATGAGAGCACCTCTTCCATTCATAGATGTGGGTAAAAGGAACCTCATTGCACTTCATCGTTGATAGCGATAGCCAGAAGAACCTCATATCAGGAGAGGTTGTAAAACAGCTGGACTTTCCGAAAATGCCACACCCACAACCCTACACCATTGGATGGCTCCTCCAAGGAAGCAATCTCTGCGTCAGCCAACAATGTCGACTGTCGTACGGAATCAAGCCCTTCAAAGATGAGGTATTGTGTGATGTTTCTCCTCTTGAAGTTTGTAATGTTCTTTTGGGACAACCTTATTTATGTTAATGTCATGTTGTATAAGATTCTAGGCCTTGTAGTGTTATTATTACTTTGTACATGAAATTGTACAGGATACCTGAGGCACTCCCACCTAGTGCTATTTCCTTGATCTCTTCCAAGCAATGTAGGAAGGTCATCTCTCAGATGGGGAATTTTGTCTTCTTCATGATTCTCTCTCTGAATGAGAGAAAGATCACAACCACTTCCAGGGTCTCTGCGGCTGACCTCTACACACAACAGAAGCAAGTAGATAAGGTCATTAAAGAATAATTAGATATATTCTCCTCACCTACTGGGGTACTTCTGCACTGTCAGGTCAAGCACCCCATCAATCTAACCCCTGATGCACCGCTTCCCAATGGGCTAGTCTATCGACACTATATGTTAGAGAATGAGGAGATCAAGTGATAGATCCAAGAACTTCTCCACAAGGGGCACACCTGTCCCATCTCATCACCCTACAGGATCCCAATCGTGCTAGTACAGAAGAAATATGGAACCTGGAGACTCTGCATTGATTACCGGGCCCTGAATAAAATCACAGTCAGAAACCGGTACCCAATTCCCTGAATCGATGAACTCCTTAGTCAACTGATGAGGGCCAAATACTTAAGTAATTTTGATCCGAAGTCTAGCTACCACCAGGTCTCGATAGAAAAGACAGATGTATGGAAGACTACCTTCAAGTCAAAGGAATACCTTTTTGAATGGTTGGTCATGCCCTTTGGTTTGAAAAATGCTCCAGCCACTTTCATGAGGATGATGGAAGATATATTGCAACCATTCACCAATACTTTTGTATTGGTGTATGTGGATGATATTCTCATTTACAACAAGTCTTGGGCAGAAACTTGCAGCATATTCAGCAGGTTCTACACACCCCGCGACAGCACAAGCTCTACGCCAACTTGGAAAAATGCTCCTTCGGCATGGATAGGGTCCATTACCTAGGCTACATTTTTTATTAGAATGGTGTACATTTCATCCAAGTCATCCATGACTGTCCAGCCCCAGCCACACTCACTGAGCTTTGGAGCTTCTTGGGCCTTGCCAATTTCTATTGCAGGTTCATGTTAGGATTCTCCCATATTGCATGGGCCCTCACCCAAATAACCAGGGGTGGTGGTAAGGAAACATTTGTGTGGGGCTGGCCCCAACAACAACCGTTCGATGATTTGAAGTAACGTTTGTGCTCAACCCCAATACTTTCACTACCAAACCTACAAAAACCCTTTGATAACGAGGCACATGCTTCAGACTATGTTGTGGGCATCGTTCTCACTCAACATGACCACCACGTGGCCTATCATAGTGAGACACTATCAAATGTTGTCCGTAAGTACCCTACTTACGACAAATAAATTTACTCCATTATGCAATCATGCCACCAGTGGAGACATTACATTCTTGGGAGGGAGACAATCATCCACACTGATCATAAGCCACTGCAGTTCATGCAGACACAAGGCAAATTACAGAATGACTTCCATCAAAAGTGGTCCACATAATTACAACAATTCCACCAAAACATCAACTATAAAACAGAAAGCACCAATCGTGTCGTTGATTGCCTCAGTAGACCACCAGTCGCGACACTCGCCACAATGCTAGAATCTTGTAGCCATGAGGCCTCTAGATGGCCCAAACTCTATGAGACAGACCCAGACTTCGCGACCACCTACAAAATGTTGGGTGCAAATGAATTTGTCGATAATTTCCATCCTCAGGATGGGTTGTTGTGTCATTTGGGTCATATCTGCGTTCCATCAAGCGAGCATGAAGCTGATCTGGGAATCCCACTATAGTCGAGTGCCAGGACACTTTGGCGTCTAAACGACAGTGGTGATGCTACAGAAACATTTCTACTGGCCAAAACTTCGACAGGAGGTCAGTAAGTATATCAGGTCCTGCACTGTCTACACTATTGCCAAACTGACCACTAAGAAACAGGGACTCTGCACCCCTCTTCCTATTGTTGATAGGCCATGGGAATCCATCTCAAAAGACTACATGTCGGGTCTCCCAACCGCCAAGTGGGGAAATGACTTTGTTTTTGTGGTTGTTGATTGATTTTCTAAGATGGTGATTCTGGTTGCCTGCAAGAAGAACATCATAGCAGAATCCACTGCCAACCTCTTCCTTGAATGGGTCTGGGTACATTTTGTGAACCCATAAACCATTGTCTCAGATCGGGATAGGAAATTTCTCAACACATTCTGGTCGAGCCTCTGGTCACTGCTGGACACCAAGCTCACCAAATCCATGGCCTTCCACCCCCAAATAGATGGCCAAACCGATGTCGTAAATCGAATGATCATGCATATCCTACACATGTATAATTCCAGGAACCCTCATACATGGGATGCGAGTCTTCCCTATGTCCATCATAGCTACAACTGATCCCTACATAGCTCAACCGACCACAACCCCTTTCAGGTGGGGTTGAGATTCCAACCATTGGGTCCCATAGATGTTTCACTTCCCCTTGTGGTCACCTCGATTGACTCATCTCCTTCTCCAACTAAAGATGACAAAGCCACCCGATTCATTGAGTAGATCCATCACATCTGCAAACAGGTTCATGATATCCTACAGAGGTCCAATGACAAGTACAAGCAACGCCATGATAAACATCGGGTGCCACATAAGTTTCAGGACCCAATACGAAGCTTCTCCCACTTGGTTATGGGACGTACACCATCACCAAGGTTGTGGGGGATAATTCTTTTGAGCTCAACATTTCTCCTTTTCTTGGCCTGCACCCAGTGTTCAATGTGGACCTCCTTCGGCCTTATTTCCCACCATTATTGGACACCTTAGATGTAGCAAAACAAATTACACCAACAGAGATCAACCTTGACCGCATACAACATAAATCCAGTGATCAGATTGTGGACACACAGATCAAGGGCAGTCAACAACAAAGGATCCATCTTTATCGAGTCGTCAAAACAAGGCAGCTCCTGCACCAAGGCAAGTGGCTCACCTGGGGCCAAATTCAACAGAAATTTCCTCATGTGATGGGAGAAATCAATGCAATGGAGAAAATTTCTTCATAAGGGGGGAGGATTGATCCAGGTGTATATCGGTGGCCAGCCACATTTTCCAGCTGGCTCAAAAAAACTTTCTGGCAATTTTCGTAATTTACTATTTTTAGCAGTTTTTCGGGTCCTGAACTTCCAGAGCTGTTTTGAGGCCCTAAATAATGTTTTTCTCGATATGTTGCAGTTAGAAATTTTCATCATGAAATTTTTAGTAATTGTTTTAGTTCTTAGATAGTTCTTTCCAACGGGATAGCATATGCCTAAAATAGAGATAGTATGCAAAAGTTACGACCCTGAGAAGTTGATGTACTAACTTACCCAAACGGAGCCCACATGACTTTTGACGCTTCATCTCCTAGGGTTAGGTTTTTGGATGTCTAGGGTTTTTGAAACTCCTATTTATTGTAAAAAGGATTTCAGATCCTGATTGTAATTACCTTCTTGGGAATGAGTGCAGTTGTTACATCTCTCCCTAGAGATAAGCCGCCACCATTTCAGCAAGCTTGTTTTCTGTTGCATTTTATAGTTTAAGCTTATTTCCTTATTGAATAGAAAACCAGTTTTACTGTATCTCCATTATTCTGTGTTAAGCATTTGTTAATAATCTGTATTCATTTCGTTCTTCCCATAAAATATGGATCATCCACCCTTGGATTTTCGTTTTTGTCTTCTAGGATATGTACTTGGAAGCTTTGTTTGTGTTCACTACATTTCTCAATTATCTTTGAGTTTTGTTGGGGTGATAACTCTAAATTTTGTGAGAACAACACTTCGGATAAGCATGATGAGAAATTCCCAAAGTCATAGTCACAAGAATAATTACCTAACATGGGAAATTATGTAGAGGAAGGTTCATTCGAGGCTTCTAAATCAGTGATGGTGTGTTTCAAATATGTTTCCCTGTTGATCCTGATCATGTTAGGATTCCCTTTTATTGGTAACCATAATTGGGACCAATCCATGTTGAAGTAACCATGCATTTTTTCATATCAGTCATGATTTAATAACATTTCATAAGATTCTCAACAATGTTATCAATGAATTGGTGAAACTTTGGGTTAGAGGCAATGTGAATCATAAAATCTTTCAGTTCACCTATTACCTTAACTTTTTTTCTCTCTAGTTGTATAATGTGTGTGTTACTGTTGGTGGGAGTGGAATTCAATCTTTTATACACACGCAGGGGCATGAAATTTGAGGATGCATGTTGGCCCTTGACCAAGTTTTGGAGAACCTTGGTCATGTTTGACCATTTTTGGGACTTCGACAAGCTGGTCGAAGGCAGAGCGCAAGGAGAAGCAGAGATCAGGGGATCTTGCCCCCTTTTTAGGGATTTTTGAGTTTAGGGTTTTATGTAACGGGCATGGGATGTTGGACCATGGGGTTACCCATGTTTAGGCCCCATTTGCAATGTATAAATAGATATCTAGGCAATGTAAGAAAGTAGTAACAGTGAATGTTTGTGGCTTAGTGTGGAGCTAGAGGATTTGTGCATACTATGTGTTAAGACTTGCAGATCTAAGTGCAAGTGAATGTAAGAAGCTGGTGTGTAGACTGTGTAAGAAGGCTTTGTGATGTGACCTAACTTAGGGAAGGAGGATCTGGTGAGGTGCGCACAGATCTCCTGTCATATGTGGAGTGGGTCTCATGGTTCTATGCATTGAACAAAGATAATAAAGAGAAGGAGAGTTCGTGGACATAGCCCCACGTTGGGGGTGAACCACATATATCCTTTGTTGTGGATGCTTTGTGCATTATGGTTTTTATGTGAGTTATGATTAGTGTAGGAATATATGTTAGATGCATCTGATATAGTATCTTAGTGATTAGTGATGTGAATGAATGCTAGATCTAATCTATTTCTATATGATAAGTGCTTGGATGTGTTAGATCTTGTTGAATATTGTGTTGTTCTGTAATTAGGGTTTTCTCCTGCGAAGTGGATAAGAGTTAAATATTAATGAATGTTAACTTATAAGTGCTATGTTAAGTAATGTGATCACATATCTGTGTCCCAGCTAGGTTGTAGACACTTGAGTCCTGCAACCACCCCTTTCTCTACCTCTGGTGAGACTTCATCTGCTTCGCAAGTGTTGTCGAAAGGTCCGGTAGTTAGGGTTTTGTTGGTGCATTTTTGAATCATTGAACCCTGGGTCTGCCCCTGTGACAACAAATGGTTCCATTGCTGGGACCTGAAAATATGATTGCTAGGAACTGAAGAAAAGAGAAATCTCTTTGTGTAGATCTGTTGCTTTAGGGTGTAGTACTCTACTTGACTTGTGAAGCTCTATGCTAAGAAAGGAATCAGATCTGAAGAAAAAAGGTGAGATCTTAAAGCTTTGTGCTTTGATAAAGATACGATAAGTGAAAATTTTTGTTTCGAAAGAATGGATCTAGGTATGTTTGATATATTTTGTCCTAGTCTGAAAACTAGCGCACAACTAGAAGAAAGAATATTTGATATGAATAGATCTGATAGAACTAGTGAAACATATGTTATTCCTATGCATAGAAAGAACTGTTGGACTAAAAAGTGGATGCAAGATCCTAGAAAGAATTTTTTATAGATCCACCACTGTGATCCCATTGCATAGTATAGGAAAGGTTGGGGATTGTTCAAGAGAAAGAGAGGATTGACTCTTTGTTATAATTGTAGAAGACTAGAACATCTTGCTAAGGAATGCCCTGGTCGAGGTCCTATTTGCCTTTGTTGTAAGGCTATTCTACATGAAGTTTTATATTTCCCTAGAATGATTTCTAAAGTTGAAAAGATGAAGATGAGACAAGAATACCATGAGGAAGGTCAAGAGACTAAGAATATTCTCAAGAACCAGAAAGAATCAGAGACTATATTATTGCAGATGAAAGAAATCTTGAATGATCACAGAGACATCAACTTATCAGAGATCTTAAAAGAGAAGGAGTGCATAGAAACATGAATAAAAGACTTCAACATAGACTGTGTCTTGGATGAGGAAACACAGGTGAATATCATGACAGAAAGAACTTGTGAAATTTTGGGAAAGCCTGCTATGGTTCATTCATTGGGAGGAATAGGATTGTTTAAAGGGAAGATGATAACCCTATGTGGAAGACTTACCCAGATACCTAGGAGTGCTCATGGAACTTCGACAGAAGAAGAATTTGAGTTCGTTAAGTTTGTTGAGAACAACGCCCCATTTTCTATTTGCTAGGAAAAACATGGGTTGATAAAGATCAAATACGAAGGAAACAAGAAGAGGGAGCTCTAGAACATAAAAAGAAAGAACTAAGAGATTTCATGGCTAGGATAATAGTGCACTTACTGGAAGAATAGGAGGACAATTCGAAGCCACTAAGGACTAGAGACCTGGTTATCGAAGTTGAAAGAACACGAGAAGACTTGAAACTCTTTTCCATACAGGAGAGTAGATAACCTACCCTAGAAAGAGAAGAAGTATTACCCTCGAACCCTATGAAATACCCTCCATAGTGAGAAGTTACTATGCAAAGAGAAGATACGAACAATAATGGAAAGAGGAAACTAGTGAATGAAATCATAGGAAAGAAAGCTAGAAAGATCAGCAAGAAGAAAGCAAAGTTAGAAAAATTCCAGGAAGTTCCAGAGAGGACTTTGCAGAAGGAAGGTTTGTAGAACTTGAACTTCGTCTGTCATATACTCACTACGGCATAATAAATTTTTCTCCTTTTTCTCAAGGGACAGAATCCCCGAAGTCCTACGGGGGTTAGCACAGGCTAGCTCTTCCCTTTTTCCACCTCCATGTGATCATTGATCATGATAATAGGCCAAACAACTAGGCGCCCTTTCACATTTCACAACTCAGCAATATAAGCGATTCGAGTCTTTCAACTCTGCAAACCCCGAAATGCCAAAATGTCGAAGAGGATTTGATCAGCAACTAGCCCCCTGGGCTATGCCTTGGCCCATATGACCACTTCTCATAAGACCAGAGTCTTATTCCCTTCTGGACTTATCAATACGGGAGTCCAACCTCTTGTCAACGGGACTCCCGAATTCCCGATTTCTGATTTCCCGAAATGAACTTTGTCACATTAGCCCTCCTGGCTATGCCGTGATCCAGGTGACCACTCCTCATAAGATCTCCATCCTATTTCTTTCTATATTTATCAATATGAGAGGCTGACCTCTTGTCAACAAGACTCCCAAATTCCTGATTTCTGAAATCCCGTTGGACTCTTCCTTTCGGGATTTTCCCCGAAATTCTGGATTGCTTCCACGTGTCCTCCCTCATATGGATGGTCCTTGTCGTTTCACGATTTCGTGACTTGCGACCCCCGGTGACACAAATCCTCTGTCAATTCGAATCCCTGGTATCCAAAATACCGATGGAATCTCGATCTCCACCACATGTCCTCCATGGATGGACGGTCCAGATCGTTTCGAGACTTCGCCAGGTACAAAGTCAAAATGCTTGCCTTCCTCTTTTGTTTCCCGATGTCCGAATCCCCGAAATGGGTGATCTCACGACATGTGTCCTCCATTAATCGGATGGTCCAGATCTATTTCAGGACTTCCACCATGGAGTGTCCCGATCTCTTGTCCTCGAGACCTCCGAAATCCTGAAGTCCAAAATCTTGATACCAACTCCTCTTTTAGGACTTTCACCTATGTTCACGAAGGCTTAAAATTCATGCATCTCCTGACAGATCCAATGGCTGTCGGGTTTTCTGACTAAGACCTGACAATTCAGATCTGTCCCGCACTATGCATTCTCCTGCTGCTCCCTAGACGTGGAAAACCAACGGTCCGGATCTCTTCCTTTCTTCCACAAAGAGCATCGGGGTTTCGGGTACCGGGATTTTGCGACTTGTGAAGACAAGGGTTCTTTCCCTTTGGTTTCCCAGGTGCCGAAACACCAAAATGTTGATCGATAGCCACATGTCCCTCCGATGGGTGGCTGCGACCTTTACCCATGATCAATCATTATGATCTTTTTAGGATGATCAACGGTCACGATCAAATCCCGGCTTTCTCAAAATTATTCACACTTAGAACTATTTCAGGGTTTCAGTTATCAGGATTTCACAACTCGCGATGACCAGGTTTCTTTCCCTTTGATTCCCCGAATGCCAAAATGTTGAAATTCTTACCGACTGCCACATGCCCTTATAAAAGGACGGTCCAGATACTCCCACAGACCTTAGGGATCTACGGTCCTGATTTCTTCGCTACTCACGAAGATAAAAGAAAAGGGTTGAGGCATTTAACACCCTCGTTTCTTCCTCCAATCTAACGGTCATGACTGACTGCATATCTTCCGACAGGATCTCATCCGTCAATAGATACTTATCCCTACGCTGCCATTTCAGGATTTCGCGGATCAGGGTTTCGGGAATTGCGAGTGTGAGAGGACTCGCGCTTAGATACCCTGGGTGTCGAAATGCCGAAATGTCAAGATTTTAAGAGGCCCATTCTTTCTCATACAGGATGGCTAAGACTTGTGCCTTCAAATCCTTTTTCAAGTTCTTAGTAAGCTTTCTAAGAAGGGTGTCTCTATGGGGAGATCTATCTAGGGTATTACTTGAGTTGGATAAGGGTATAGATTTCCCAAGAACAGACTTGAATTCTGAATTAGATTGGTATACATATATATATATATATAGTGATTTATAAAACATAAGACATACGTAGTTTTTCCATTATAAGCATGCAACCACCATTTCTGGTCAAAACACCACACAAACAGTCTTATTCTGAAACCATTTATAATTGCATAGACTATGATCATAAATGTCAGAATATACATTTCAAGATGCAAGATGTAAAATACTTATAAAAAATAACACCAGATGTGATTGCAACTGCTGAGAGGGGTGCTCATTTCCACCCAACCGTAGGCTCAGCGACTCCCAACAAATTTACCACTAGCCACCCCCAAGCTGAGACCACGATGCTACAAGACTAAGTCTTTGTTTGCCAGTGACCGAGAATGAAGGTTACTCTCCTTCTTCTTTGCTATCACTCACTCTGTATTTTTCCAGAGTTCTTTTCCTTCCCTCACTTATACCCCTTGATCGCACACTCTTCCTGCCTTCTCTCCTTTCGGCGAGGTTGCATGTGGCATGATCTTCCTCATGGTGGTTAGGTCTGAGGACTCTACGTATGGGCGGTTCACCCCCATCCCTCATTACTCATGAGGATCCCTTTACCTACCAACCTGGCGAGTCATTTAATTCGGGGCCAGCGAGCCACTCTTGGTTTTCTGGGCCAATGAAGTCCAAATACGGTATTGGTTTTGGTGGAAGTTAACACCACCTTTCCAAGTGCCTTCCACCACCTTTCTTTAGCCATCGTGGTCTCTTTTTCAACACATCCCCCTCTCAGCAGTCCTGCAATATATATATTTATAATATCATTTACATTCATCAACCTTTTTCACAAGGTCCATTCACATCACACATTCACATTTCTGAGTTTGCCACAATACTTGGCCAGTATAGTTATTTTTATAGACTGGGGGAAACAGGGTGTTACATCGTCGGGATATCAAAACAACGTATATTGTCACTTCTCCGCGATGAAGAAATATGATCACTGGAGGCGTCCTGAATGTTACAATGACGCTCCAGAATGGATAGAAATGTAGTTATTGCTTGAACGTTCTCCATTGGACCGTTGGGACCACGCCATAACGGATGGAATTGCATCGATTGAGGCATTCATACCTGTTGGAAGAACCTGTTATGACATTTTCTATTTATCCCATCGAGCATTGCACCAAAAACACTTTTGCCAATTGTGATTATCTGAGCCCACAGAGAACTAGTTGCTTTCGCACAGTGCCTATTGAGAGCTCGCCACCCATTCTGTTACATTGAGTGTTTTCTCACCGACCTGAGATATATGACCTCAAGCGTGCATGTCATATGACTTTAGCATAGTATAAAAGTTCGTCGAAGAGATCCTAATAGATCGCATGGCTGAAAAGGTGATGTCCACAGGAATATAAGCTTCATTGATGCAAGGATTGGAAGCATCCCCGTCAACTATGCAACCTTGGTCTAGCCGAACCGTTGCTGAGAAATGTAGCAAGCATCGTGATGACTTTGCAAAGGCAAAGCTCATCCCATATATCATGCCCGACTATATCTCGCCTTTGGCTGGCGTGGTTAGTCATGAAAGTGTCTCGAGGGACTTCGACTACACCTTGATCATTGCGTACCTCCTGAAGGGGATACTTGCAATTGAACTGTAGTTGGGATAGATTATGATGTTGAATATTAGTGACTTCAACTTGGGAGATCACAAGAACTATGGCATGCTTGCCTCAAATTATTATTTGACCAATAAAAAGGAGACAAAGTCGAATATCATCCCCCAGCCTTGGACCATGTACATCGCGAGGTCCACCATCCTGAACGTAATGAAGATACCCCACTTTGGAAGGCATCAGGAGGTTAACGCGTGCATTAAAAACCTATTTTATTTCTCCCATGGTGGTTATCTGCGGCTAGATAGACGCATCACCATAGATCCATTTTTGATCCATCAGATCACCAGATCAAGCATGAAAGAACCAGATCCACAAGTCTTTTATCCAAGGAAGGTTACATATCGCGACCTGGCGCAGAGAATCAAAGACACCTATGGTGATGCAGAGAAGGGGAAGTGAGGCTACAAGGTAGCTTCCATCAAGAATGAGGTAGTGCACCTAGCCTGCCAGTTGATCGTTGGTAATCTAGTAAGGAATAACATACCCACGCAGGTCACAGGGTTCGTTGTTGACCTCGCGGGAAAATGCATTAAAGGACTACAAATGAACTGGGTGAGCTACCTCATCAACTGGTTAGAGCAAGGTTGTTGTGAAGATCAGGATTAGGACTATGATTTCCATTTTAGTTGGTTGTTGATCCTCATCACCTTCATTTCTTTGGAGATGTCGTAAGGAGCGACCTTCCCTAAGATTGAGCCATCCAAACCCCTAGCTATGAAGTTCACTATGCTCTGGTACTCGAGCGACATGGCTAAGCAATGGTAGTCAAATGCAATGTTCCACACCTATTACCTGGAGTTGAAGAGGGCTATTGAGTCTTTCCCTCATATGATGTCGAACACCTGACATAGGTTCAGGACATTTGTGAAGTCCCGCATAGATAGACATGTTATTTATATCATTACGTGCGGAGATGAACATAAAGAAGAGCTTCAATCCTACTATAAGCTCATTAAGGAGGATATGGAATAAATAACTAAGGATTAGCCTGTATAGTTCCTTATACTAGTCGACCAGGCAGAACCGTCTAACCCCGACCTCATCGGCAATCCTGTGGTCACTAGTGAAGAATATGATGCACCCAACAGTAGCAGAAGGAAAAAGAAGGAAGAGGTACAAAATCTGAACAAACCATCAAAAGAAACTTCTTCAGACTCACCTGGAGGGGGAGGAGGTGATGAAGTAGACAAGCAAGAGAACGATAGGAAATAAGAAAAACTAGAGAAGGGTGAAGAAACACCTCCTAGGGACCCCCTTGATTAAGCTGAGACATCCAAGAAAAGAAAGGTTTCCCCCAATAAACCTACATTGCGGAAGAAGTCAAAATCTAATAAACCTCCATTTCAAACTATGCTAACGGTGGATGACATTGACCTTATCATTGTTGTTGTGTCAGACACCTTGAAGGATATATTGCAATGAAGAAAAGCCAAGCAGGAGAAAATCTTTGAAAGGATTGAAGCAAATCTTAAAGGAGTACAATAGGCTCTCTATTCAATCCACGCAGTGTCTATTGTGCCACCACCACCACCAGAAGGAGTAGAGTTGGGAGATGAGCCTGCCCAGCTACGCAGATTGGCAGACTTGATAGAAGCTCACCTTCATCATGTCCAGGAGGAAACAAAATAGTCCACAAAGGCCCTAAAGAAAGAAAAAGAGGAATCCATAGAGGAACGTCAAGTTTCCCAACAAGAAAATGATGACCTCCAGGCAAAGTTTGCAGAGGATAGAGGGCAGATCCAGAAGGAGAAAGAACAATTTCTCGTAGAGAAGATTGGAGTTAAAGAAGAATTCATTAGAGGAATTCACTCTGTGATGGGATTAGAATAGATGGAAGAACACCCAATGGAGATTCAAGTGGGAAATATTGTTGAAGCCATTCAACAACTCCAACGAAGAGTAGCAGAACTAGAATTACAAGAAGTGCCAAGAAATCTGAATGAAGTGTGAGACCAAAGGGAAGAAACTGCCTGAAGTGCAGTCCAGAGAATCAAGTCATTGGCCTTATAATGTAAAAAACTTAGCAGTCAAAGTGCACAGACTTACGAGCGCCTTGCAGAGGACCCTAAACTAATGAAACTGGAGTCACAGCTCCAGGAGGCAAAGCAGCAGGCAACAACAATGTAAGCATAGTTGAAGCCATTGTCTATAGTCGAGAGGATGAAAAGGTCCTAAGAATAGTGCATGGTTTAGCAACAAGTCCATGGCATCCAAAGTAAATTCATGGAAGTGACTTAGAAGCTCCAGCCAGTGCAGGATGAAGCTTGCACACTTTTTGAGGAAATTGAAGGACGAGGTGCAGAACTGGAACAAGTGGCCACCACACTATAATAGCACTTAGAAGGACCTATAATCGAGAAGGTTATTCAAGAGTTCATTGAGAAAGAGGCTCTGGTGAAGCAAAAGGTCGAGGCAAATCGAGCCAAGCTAGAGGTCTTCGAGGTAGAGTTACCCAGATCATAGTGACTCGGGACGAGTCATAGGTGAGTGTTGGGGGATTTTTGGCCCTTGACCAATTTTTGGAGAAATTTGGTCATGTTTGACCATTTTTGGGACTTCGATAGGCTAGTTGAAGGTGGAGCACAAGGCAAAGTAAATATCGCGGGATCTCATCCCCGTTTTAGGGATTTTTGGGTATAGGGTTTTATGTAACGGGCATGGGATGTCGACCCATGGGGTTACACATGTTTAGGCCCTATTTTCAATGTATAAATAGATATCTAGGCGATGTAAGAAAGTATTAATAGTGAATGTTTGTGGCTTAGTGAAAATCTAGAGGCTTTGTGCATATTATGTGTTAAGACTTGTAGAGCTAAGTGCAAGTGAATGTAAGAAGCTAGTGTGCAGACTATGTATGAAGGATTTGTGTTGTAACCTAACTCGGGGAAGGAGGATCTGGTGAGGTGTGTGCAGATCTCATGTCCTATGCGGAATGTGTCTCGTGACTCTGTGTATTGAACGAAGATAATAAAGAGAAGAAGAGTTGGTTGATGTATCCCCATGCTAGTGGTGAACCACTCATATCCTGTGTTGTGGTTTCTTTGTGCATTATGGTTTTTATGTGAGTTATTCTTAGTGTAGAAATATATGTTAATTGCATCTGATATAGTACCTTAGTGCCTAGTGATGTTAATGAATGATAGATCTGATCTATTTCTATATGCTAAGTTCTTGGATGTGTTAGATCTTGTTGAATACTGCATTGTTCTGTAATTAGGGTTTTCTCCTGTGAAGTGGATAATAATTAAATTTAATGAATGTTAACTGATAAGTGCTATGTTAAGTATTGTGATCACGGATCTATGTCCCAGCTAGGTTGTAGACACTTGAGTCTTGCAACCACCTCTGCCTCCACCTCGGGTGAGACTTCATCTTCTTCACAGGTGTTGCCAAAAGGGTCGGTAGTTAGGGTTTTGTTGGTGTGTTATTGAAGTGTTGAACCCTGGGTTTGCCCCAGTGCCAACAATGCACCAGAATCAACTAAATAGATTTGTAGATTTATGTTGTAAATATTGAAAGTTAACAAAAATGGTAGGATAGATGATTGAGGTTTCTGATCAGTAGATTTACATTAGACTTCTTCATTTCCAAAAAGGTGACTTTTCCAGTGCTTGAAT
>ML799772.1:203944-246309 GCA_009831015.1 Picea engelmannii
CCTAGATCCACCTGGTATCTAGAACAAAACAGGACAGAATAATACACTTTCCCTAGATCTAGTCTATTGAATGAACTAAGAGATAAGGGTTATGGACATACCTTATGATCGCTTTCCTTATGTCTCTGTTGTTCCAAGCTTTGCTCCAATTCTCTCATCCCATCCAGATCACAACAAAATGAACCAATCGAAGTAAAGGCAGATTAAGATATTCAATGACTAGTCTATACATACGATCAAGGAATTATGTAATAAAGTGACATCGTCTTTATGGGAAAGGGACATATTACTGTATTGAATTAATTGAAAGTGAAAATTACAACCTGAGCCTTGATTTCATAGGTCTCCTTTCGATGGCTTCTAGATTTGACACACACACTTGCTCATGCATGAAGAAAATCAACCACGTGTGATGACCTTGTTGTTGTCTCTTGCTGTTGTAGCATCAGTCCTCCATACAGTCTTGCACTAATTCTCTAATCAATCTCTTGCTAACTTGCTGCTAACTGAACTTAACCCTTTCCATGAGCAATCTCCTCAATATATAGGAAGAGATAGATTAGTTACTTGGATAGGGAGTGATCCCAAGATATCTGGAATGACAGTACTTGAATAACCACTCAAAAGCCCACTCACCCTTCTAGAAGATTCCCTTCTAGAAGGTTCGAGATATTTATCCTTTTCCCTTTTAATATCATGTTCACACCCTAACCATGAGTACAGTGCGAGAAGTTTTCACCCCAGCTTAAGGTATCCTGCGGGAAATAGGCATTCCTGCAGGTGAACATATAAGTAGCCTGCGAACATGTTTCAAAGTGTGAATTCTGGAAGAAGACAACTGTAACTTTTCTCAGGAAAGTATTCTTGGTAAAGAGCTTGATTTTCCATCATCATGACACCATCACAATGACCAAATTTTTGGATAACAGAATGCCCCCCAAAGTCTGAGAGCGGAACCAGTGATAGTCGATATACTTTGTAAGTTGCATGTGTGTGTCAAGAACCAAAAGCACATCTAATCAGAGACCTGCAAACACCCAAACATCAGTAGAATATCATGTATATCAATTCCAAGGTAGGCATTCCCATACTCAGATCATAGATTTATGACATTGTAAACCAAGGTCATGGACACCAATCATACACTGTGGATCCATGCTGTCACTATATAGCACAGCCACCTGAATACACTGTGGACCTGTGTGACAAATTTTTAGTCAAGACAACATAGCCACGAATCATACACAGTGGATCTATGTGTCGTAAATCATGCATACTCCATCGCAACCTGGATCTCAAGGATAATATCCAGGGTCTTCAATCTCGTCGCCCAAAGTACGAATCTGACCATGTGATTACATGTGTCGAAGTCAAACATGGTAAAAACCACTTGATTACCGGTCATTGATGTATACCGTTAACACGTGCGAGGGAAATCACCATTAATGTCAATGACTCCCAAGGTACTATAGTACAATCCATCGACTGTGAATAAATGAGTTGATGTCGAACACTCGACGAAATCTCTCGATTAGGGGTCAATGATGTAAACCCACCGTCGAAAGAGAGAAACTTGCCATTGAGGCATGCAAGCTCCAAGGTACTGAATAATTTCTAAGTCTTGATTCTGGATAATGTGCTGAAGTCGACAGAACAAGACTCGTCACAGGAGGTCCTTAATGTATCCCACATCAGTGACACGAAACGAGTAATAGAGTTTGTAAGTGAGACAGAGCATGTGACAATTGGACTTTGGACACAGAGAAGGCCGACACGGAATGAAAGTATAACTACAGATGGCTGACTCAATAGAGGTTTGGACTGCTCTTGAACATATGAACGACACGACCAATGATTTGGCAGCATTGAATCAAAGACGACACATGGAAAGACCTTGTTATTGAATCGAATGAGAGACAAATGGATTTCCCATACTGGCTTCAAATGACGAATAGGGGGTGTCATGTTAAAGAGCGACACTTATTGCCAATTAACACAAAGATGAAACATATCCCTTTCCCAAATTTTCCCCCACCATTTCTGGCAAGTACCTCTTTATTTTTACGCAAGTTTGAAGAGGATCACATATGCTTGTTGATATAAGCTCATCCTTCGGACGAGTCCCTCGGAGTATTTTTAACGAACCCTAAGAAGGAGTGGTTCGTTCCCATCACAGGTCAGTCAGTGTTTGTTTAACGAGTCCAGAGATAGAAAACTCGAAGGTTTTTCAGGATTATAGAGTTTGGAAAAACACTCAAAAGAGAACTCTCTCAGTTCCTTTTTCGTACAATAGTCCAACGAGACCGAAAAAGGGTTAAACTATCGCTCGAAAAACGCATAACTTCAAATACTTTAACGAGCGTAAAAATAGCAAGGTCGCTCGGCAATCTTTTCATATTTAGGGAGTCGTGAAAAGGGCTTAAAGTTAACTCTAGGGGGGTTCCTTTTTCGTGTAACCACATCGAGCCCGGAAAAGAGATAAAACAACGCTCGATCACGTTCTAGGTTTTTCACAAGTGCAAGAACGGATAAAAGGCACTTGAGGTCTTATATCAAAACCATAGGAAAAAAACAAAAACACATCATATCGCAAAAGCTTTTCGTCCATAATCATCTGCATTGGGTACCTGCAAGTCATTCTACTCACTTTCGCATTAGAAATTAGGGTAAATTAGTGAATAAATGTAAAAAACCCACTTTTATCATGGTAAAAAGTACATAAAACAAATTTACTATTCATTTTTACCATATTGTTTTACCCATTTACCATTGTAGTGAAAAAACTTCCATTTTACCTCCGATCTTCATTGTCGATTTTCGGGAGCTTCAAGGCATCATTTCACGAACCGTCTAGATCAGATTGGTAAGTGCTCAATTCTCTAGCTTTTCATGGTTTAGTTTTATGATTTTAGTGGCTAAATTCCAAGTTTTAAGTGAGTTTTTGAAACCCTATGCGTGAATGAGGATTCCCACAGGCTGCCCATACGGGGCCTGTGAGAAGTTCTCATTCCTGCAGGTGGGCTTAATCTACAGTGCGAGAAGTTCTCACTGTGCGTTATAAGTCACCTGCGAACAGTGCAGAGCCCAAAAGATTTTATAATTTTTAGCTCATAAAACCAATTTTTCTCATGTTTCAAATCATTAACTATCTTCACATGGTTTCCATGCAGGTTAATAACTATCACAATGGTGCTCGAATGGAGAGAAAGAGAACATGAGGATGATAATGCAACCGCTGAAAATCACCCTCAAACCATTGCCGCTTTAAGAGATTGCGGTCTCCTAAAGTATTTCCGCATACTGGGCATGAGAGCCCAGGTTCGATTGTTGGAACATTTAGTCTGGATGTGGAATCCAGATCAGCAGATTTTTAACGTCGTTGCTCACACACTGACGATCGACATTGAGGATATTTATTTCCTGACTGGGTTGTCAAGACGGGGTTCTCATGTTAGTTTGACTGGTAACCACAGGGGTGGTATGAAAATGAGTGAGTATTGCCGAGAGTATTGCGTGCCAGAGGCTGAAAGACAAAAGGGAAAAGTGGCCATTTGGGGAGTGACTGATATCACTCTCCGTGCCATTCTCTTTACTATAGCTCGGATGGCAGGAAGTGTTGCCCCGCATATGGCTCTACAGAGCTACTTTCAGTATGCCCTCGAGTGTGTCGAGCCCCGGGTCTTCAACTGGGCTGATGTAGTGTTATGCAACCTCAAGAAACAACTGACCAAATGCAGGCGTGGAAATCTAAAGTAGTTTGGTTATGGATCATTGCTAGTATCCTTCTTCTGTGAGAGGGTCCCAGTGTATAGGCTTCAGGCTGATTGGCACTTTCCGGGTCCCAGGGATCCACGGATGTTATGATGGTGCCAACTCATGACTAGACATGTGACAAGACCTATCGTCAGGTATAACAACCGCTTCTTTGATTGGCTCTAAGGCCAGTTTTTGATGATAGAGGATTGTGCGTATGCTGGCCTGGACTTTCGCGGTGATCCTGACCTTGCCCTTCCTGAAGACGCACAGTGGGGAGATATTGGTAAGAATTACACCAACTTTTATCTTTTTAGATGTTTTTGTATTTTCATCATATTAAATGTTTTTGGTTTTTATAGAATCATCCAAAGACTAACACCAAAATTTTATTGATAACATAGATGTTGGAGCATATAGACCAACTGGTAGTTCTCCTGTCCAGCGTCAAGGAGAGGCAGTTGTTGCAGTCCCCCAGTATGCCGAAGACTATCTGACAGTAGAGAAAAACTTAGAGGGCTTGATGGTCGATGTTCCAGATATGCCTCTGGAGGAGATTCCACGACGCGATCAGCGTCACACCGTGGGAGTCTCTGCCTCTATGGGTTGTTTTCTCCGCAGAGTAGCCAGGACTTTAGCGTTCTACCATGAACATCATTAGTGATGTCACTTTGTAGAAGCCAAGAGCTTCATTTTTTGATATTTTGGTCTTCGGACACATTTTGTAAAAACAAACTTTGATCGTTATATATATATACATGGGTTCTACCGGCTTACTTTACAATTGTGTACAATTTAATGTGTTCGATTTTATAAGTGATTTAAATGCCTGTCCAATACATAATTAGCTAAAGCATCTGTTAATGTATTAAGACTTCTCGGAATGTGTTGATATTCTATGTAATCAAAATGTCTTTTCAAGAGGCGAATCCGCAAATATACCCTTAATAACGTAGGACTTCGAATAGAATATACATTACTAAGTTGTAGTACTACCAACTGCGAGTCAAGTCGGATAACTAAATGATGAATTCTGAGAGCGATAGCATCAATGAGTAATTCAACCACGACACTATACTCTGCGATGTTGTTGGTTGCTCGGCCAAGACATATACCTCGTAGAGATATGAGTTCATTTGTCGGGGCATAGATTGCCCAAGCAGCAGAAGCTAGGTTCCGAGTACTATGACTAGCACCGTCGGCGAAGCCAATATAAGGTAGCGAATACTCCGACATCTGGCAATCAAACACAACGTCACGTAAGGGCAGAAACCAGATAACGTCAAAACAAAACTAAAGTAACCCACACACTCAGTATGATACATAAAAATACAAATACTTATTCACAAATGACTCCTACATAGTACTTCGTCAAGTACAACCCATTCCTGGGTTCACTCAAAGGCACACCATCATAGTCCACTAGCTCGTACACTCCTTTTTCCAACACTCTGCTAACAATGTAAGGCCCACGCCACATTGGTTCGAATTTCCCAGCTCCTAGGACATCTTTATCTTGTTCATATAGAAGGACGAGATCTCCTTCAGAGAAGACATGAGGTTTGACATGCTTGTCATACTGTGCCTTAACACGTTTCTTCTGGGCTTCTATTACAAGAGTAGCGTCACGACGAGTCTTGTCTAATCGCATCAAATACAACAGATGTTCCTCTTCGGTAGAAGTATTAGGTAAGAGCTCTACATCTAGTTTCAAAGACGAGGTCTCACATTCTATTGGTAGAATGGCTTCCATCCCATAAACTAATCGAAAAGGCGTGAATCCTGTGGCAGACTTAACAGATGTCCGATATGCCCACAATGCCGAAAATAACATCGTGTGCCAGCTATTTTTATGGATTCCTATCATTCGTCGAATCATAGTTATAAGAACCTTATTGATGGCTTCAACCTGGCCATTGGCCTATGGATAATAGGGTGTTGAGCTATCATGACGAAGGCCCAACTTCTCTGTAAGTTCAGAAATCATGTTATTTCTAAAATGACTACCGTGAGCAGTAACGATAGCCTAAGGAACACCAAAATGAGTGATGACATGGTTGAAAAGGAACAAGGTTGTAGTCTTCCCAGTATTGTCGAATGTCAGCATCGCCTCGGCCCACTTTGTGAAATAATCAACAGCTACGATAATGTAACCATGCCCCCCGGCCGAGTGAGGGTGACATGTCATGAAGTCAATGCCCCATTTAGCAAAAGGACCTACTGAGACTAGAGGATGAAGGGGAGCAGGATGCGATCGAATCTTCTGATTATAAGTCTAGCAAGCATGACATTTCTGAACAACAGTAATGCAGTCAGTGAATAGGGAAGGCCAAAAGTAACCTGCACGTAAGATCTTCTAGGCAGTGGCATACCCATACATATGACCACCACATTCTCTTGAATGGCAGTCATTCAAAGATTTCTCAGCTTCATCAAAAGTCAAACAATGCCGAAAGACAGAGTCAATGCCTCGATGGTAAAGAGTATCTCCAAGGATGATATAATGATGTGCTTGATAACGAACACGAAGTCGTTCATTACTGGACAAATGAGGCCGAAAAGTTTGAGTTTGGAGATATATAATGATATATCCGTACCAAATATCATTGGTACTGATAAGGAAAAGTGACTCATCAGGTAACGAATCAACTGCTACCTTTTCCATGGCAGTGTGGGGAAAATCACAAATTAACTCAGCGAAAACTAGAGATTTCTTCAACGTGGTGTGATCGAATTCCAAATAGAACTCCTGGAGAATAAAAATCCACTTGGAGTACTTGCCCCCCAGCAATTGACGTGTCAATATGTGTTGCATGGGGTTACAGTGTGAAATCACTGTAGTCTTCCTGGAGAGAATATAATGACGGAAACGTTGGACTTCTTGGACAACAGCCAAGGCCAGCTTCTCAACATGTTGGTACTTGATTTCTGTGGATGATAAATTTATACTCAAGTAATAGATAACATGTTCATCATGGTTATCATCCTCTTGAACGAGGACCATGCCGATAGTATACTCGGACACATCTAGATAAAGAAAGTAATCTCGACTATAATCCGGAGGGAAAAGAAGAGGAGCTTTGGTGAGGGACAATTTTAAAGCTTCAAAGGCATTGTTAGCAATTTTATCCCAGACAAACTCCGAACCTTTCTTTAGAAGACGTGTGAAACCGCGAGTAATCTCAGCATAATTTAGGATGAAACGACGAAGAAAGTTTGCTTTCCCCTGCAAACTTTGTAACTGGTGCAGTGAAGAAGGAGGAGGGAGATTAAGAATCGCCTCAACCTTGATAGGATCTACCCGGATTCCATGGCGTGAGACAATGAAACCGAGGAGATGGTCGGATTCTACGCAAAAGACACATTTATGAGGATTCAGGTGAATGCGATAGAATTGGAAACGAACAAAAATCGCTCGGAGATGAATAGGGTGATCGACTCGACGTAAAGAGTGAGTCGGAAAATCATCCAAATAAGGTTGAACAATATGCTTGATATCGTGAAATGCGTAAGACATAGCACATTGGAACGTAGCACCTGCGTTCTTTAGACCAAAAGGGAGTTTCCTGTAGGAGAAAGTACCCCAAGGACAAATAAAAGTCGTTTTATGTTGGTCCTCAGGAGCGATATTGATTTGATTATAGCCGAAAAATCCATCCATGAGGGAAAAGATTTCACTGTCGTCACAGTCATCGACGATCTGGTCAACGAAAGGGGTTGGAAAATTGTCCTTTGGACAAGCTTTGTTGATATCTCGATAATCAACACAAACGCGTATACTACCACCCTTCTTATCAATCAGTACGGGGTTGGAAACCCATTCTGTCAATGCCACGGGGTAAATGAAACCGGCTTTAAGAAGTTTTTCAACTTTGAGTTTAATAGCTGCCGCTTTACGTGGATGGACAGGACGGAGGCACTGCCGGACTAGTTTAGCTCTGGGGTATGTCTTAATCTCATGAACGACGATAGCAGGGTCAATAACCAGCATCTCGTCGTAACTCCACGCAAAAATATCCCTAAATTCTTTAAACAAGGAAGTATAAGTGACAATTTCTGTGGGAGAACACGAATCTCCAATATGAACATTCTCGACAACTCCAGGTTTCACTAAAATATCTATGGGTATCGTGGGAAAAATGTTACTCAGGTTCCCTTCCGCAAACACATCTCATGTAGGTTGGGGAACAATGGAGATAACAACAACGATCGACGGGGTCGAAATCTGTTGATAATTCTCAAGAGTCTGTTGTTCCAGAAACAAAATGGAACGATGATGTCCATCGTCCCAAGGGGTGTCATCCAAGACAGACATGATCATCTCGTCAGTCAAAAAGACGACACGAAAAGGATCAGGAGACAACTCATCAAAAGAAGAAGTAGTAGGGGTTGCCGATTGAATTGCTTGATAAGCGGACTCAACCAGACTTAACGGCATAACGTTGTCGAAACGAACATGATCTCCAGGATCAGGGACTATCCAAGGGTTGGCAGACACTGGAAGTGCACGAGGTACAGAAGAGATCATATTAATAGAACCAATAAACGGGCGTGGAAGGTCGGGTGGTGGAGGTATAGGGAAAGTACCCATGAGTGAAGAGTCTTTTAAAAGACCAACCCCAACATTCTCGTAACCCGGTGGGGTTTTAGCGATGAAAGGCACGTTGCCAACGTGAGTATCAACATTAAAAAAGGCAAGTTGATCGATCGTAACCACTTTTCCTTGGTGAGGAAATCGTACGACACGGAAAAGGGTTGACACGACAGCACGCATAGAATCAACCCAACTTCGACCAAGTAGAAGATTATAATCTAAGGGAGTATCAAAAACTTCCACTTCCACTTGGACGGTCTTACCCTCCAGAGTGACAGGAAACGATGGTAGAAAACCATAAGGCTTAAAACCAAATCCATTGAAGGCTCGCAAAGTGTTTTGTGATTCGTTTAACGGGGGAGATCCAATGGCTTTCCAACAAGAAAAAGACATTACACATGTAGAGGCACCCTCATCAATAACAGTCCGACAAATACTCTTGTCGGAGACCACAACTTGGATTTGAAACGCAAGTTGTGGGGGTAACCTTGGAATGTGATCATCCAAGTTAAAGACTATCAGATTCGTATCTTTTGGATCAATTCCACCTATCACTTTCAACAGTGCCCTTCGTTGCGCAGGACAAGACTGAAGGACTTCCAGGGCAAACATCGCTGAGGGTGCTTGGGCCAGATCTTCGACTATGCTATAGTTCTGGGCTGCCCGAGCATGAGGATTGAATGCCGACTTCTTAACGACACCTTTCGGAGGTCGTAAAACTGTATCAAGACTCGGTCATTCGAGATGAAGAGGACCGTTCGTAGGTGGGTTTGGTGGAGAAGGCTATACCAAATCGGGAGGTAAGTCATCAACCTTCTCCTTAGAAGCAGTATAGTCTTTAGCTCTAGTGGTAAGTGCAATGTTGTTTTTCGTGGAATCACCGGTGCACATCAAAACATAAGATGATGTAGAAGTAGAGGGTTGGTCATGAATGACCAATGAAGCATGTTGTTGAGATGGGAAGGGTTGAGACAAGACTGCCATCGTAGAGGGCTTCGATGCTCCTTGAAGGAACTTGTTAACCTCGGCACATCTCGGACAATCCTTCGTGTAGTGATCGTCACCACAGATAAGGCAAGGGTAGCGTGGTTTGCGCTTATCCCGGTCATCAACAGGGGGTGATTTGGTTTGCTCATTTGGATTATTGTTTTTACCCTCCTTATTCTTGCCTCTCCCTTTCCTAGACTTAGTCTTACCGGTCGACGTAGATTGAACAGTGTTCACTTCTGAGGTTTTACCGGCGGGAGAAGCAGGAGACAAATCACTTTGCACATTAGAAGAATTGGATTTCGAGGTTGTAATTGAAACAAAATGTGAGTGGCTATGAGTGGAACCAATCACACCATCATCTACATGCGAGGCAACCAGGGTAGTAGAAGTGGTAGAACTACCAGGACAAGGTAAATCAGGTAGTAAATCATACAAGGTTCTCGTTTGCGAATAAACGAGATCTAGATACTGAGCACGACTAATAGCCTACTCTTCTGTGACAACACCTCCCATAGCAATGTCTTTACCGGTTTTGTTTACAAAAGACTTGGTAAACCATTCTGCCAGTAACTGATCAGGAAGCTCAAGTTTAATGAGACGTTGCCTCCGACGCCACTCATGAATATGATCAGATATATGAGTGCCTGAGCTTTGTTTGAAGGAGGTTAAAATCTCATTTCCAGTATCGTAACGGATCGGTAACTGGTAGTTTGTTAGAAAATCCATCGCAAGGGTGTTGAAATCTGAAAAGAAACCCCGTGGTAATTCAATGTACCACTTCGCAGCAGCACCCGTAAGAGTGCGTTGAAAAAGACGCAGTCGAATGGAGTCATCCATCAACGAATTGGACGAACACCACAAATGGAAAGTCATGAAATGATTATTTGGGTCCTCTCCCACCTTCCCAACGAATTTTGGAATGTCCGATGGAATCTTTGCAGGAATAGCAAGCCATTGGGGAGAGTGACGAATAGGATCATTAAGAATCCTAGACAAATCTGGCAGGTCCAAAGTAGCAAGAAAAGGTAATTGCCGATTCACTTGTGGATACTGGTGACTTTGGGGTGGAAGCCCTGTCGATAGACCAATGGGACCATGTGCAATTTTCCCCCAGAGAGAAGATCCTGGTTGGTTTGGTGGTGGTTGAATCGGATAGTAACCCCAAGGATTTTGACCTTGAGTTTGAGGTTGAGTAGTTTGACCAGAACCCCAGATAGGATTAGTCACCCCTGGATACGATTGGCCTGTAGTAGGGACAGCTTGCTGCCCCCCAGCATTTTGAGGAAATTTTTGCATAAGTTGATTCCAATACTGGGCCAATGCAGGAGGTATTTTTTGTCCTAAAGGTGAGGTTGGTTCCCCTATCAACAGGACAGTTCCACCCGGAAGTTGTGTGCCAATAGCGGGTTGTGTAGTCACTGTGTTATGTCCGGGAAAGGGAAAAAGAAACGGAACTGTTCCACTCTGTCCACCAACAGGAATTTGTACATTAGGTGCAACGGTCAGGATAGTGCCACTAGGATTAGGATTAAAATTGCCAGGAGGAAAAAATTGAGGAGGGAGTGTTGGGACAAAACTGGGAATAGGATGCCCAGGAAACTGAGGACCACTTGGAGAACCAGCTGGAGTTTGTGGGGGTGTTGGATGGGAAACATTCAACGATGGATTCAATGCATGGTAACCAGGAGGTAAATTCAGATTAGCCTCAGGAGTTCTCTGGGTATTGATAGGAGGAAGAGAAGTTGCAGTAATTCCGGTTTGGACACTCGTAGTATCCGCAAGATGGGCCATCTCAGGAGGGAGAATAAAACGATAGGTGGTAGTCTCTGGTGTAGCTTCTGGTTCAGGAGACACAGGAGGGTTGATGAGTTCGTAAATAGGGGGTTCAGTACCAAACAAGACTCGTCAGAAATCACCTGACCAAAAAGGATCTTGGCCTACTACACCGTGAGAAGGCCCAATGATTGATTCAGAAGATGTAACAAGAGTTTCTCCAGAAAGCTGAAATCGTCCTGAAGGTCGTTCACCACGACGAATGCGATAATCCTCTATAGTATTGGTAATTCAAAATTCAGAAAGAGGATCAGTGGGTTCTACTTGTGGAGGTGGTGTAAAAACTTCTGGGACGTCACCTATGTCCACGTGTGGTAAAGTGACCAGAGGGATTTCACCCGAACGAGGAGAGTCCTCAGGGGTACCCTCAGGTGTTGTTGTATGCAAAGGTTGTGAAGATTTCGGATGTTCCGGAGACAAACCTTGCATCCTACGTGAGCGTTGCGGGGGAGCAATTGTAAACAAGTAACAAGCTCCTCACAAATCCTATGGTCAACTATGAGAAACAAACATCATACACTAGTAAACAAAATCTAGAAGCAATCACCAAGCAAACAATACCTTCTAATACCGAAGCCACTAGTTGGTGATGAAATCCAACATCGCAACAACGAGACGAGAAGGGGCGGGGCTAGGATGGAAAAGTTACATTGACGACCTACTTAACAGACTTACGCCCTGGTGCAAGCTCCCACACATAATCGTGGGTATACCCTCCAAGGAGCCCGAGTGAGTTTGATCAATGTCGATTCCAGGTACCATGAAGACTTTCCCCTCCACAGTCACCTTGGGTAAGAACCTAGAGAGATAAGCCACTAAGGTCACCACAAACAACAGTACTGCCTGGGGAAACAGTCATCAGTCCGATCCACACGCAAAGGCAGGGTATCTAGCCCGAAATCAACTCAAAGGCTTCCACTCATAATTGTGGGTATACCTCGGAGTGACCCTTGTAATACGTGCAATCTCTACACTGATGTCAACAAAGCAGGTTAGTATCTCTGCCAACACCAATGCAACCTAATGCTTGACCCTTGTGTTAGAAGGGCTTCCCAGGACAATATGCTGCCAATGGACTTTTACACTCCCTAACTCAAGATACTATTGTGTGTTTTTGAGATTTTGGAGAGTGTGTCTCTCTTCCTACTCCAAAGCACTAGCCTAGCTAAATGTTGGTGTAAAAGAGCCCTAGAAAAGAGTTACTAGATCAATTTTAATATTACGCAATGTTTTTATAGGCTGTTGTTTACTCAAAGGCAGTGGAAATGAGACTCGTGATGTATGACTCTGACCTAAATAATGCAAGGATATGATGAAATAATTCGTTTCATTCGATGAATCCTAGTTATGGGAGAGAGAGAACAATTTCTGAATCAATCTCAATACTATAATGCAAATGAAATGCTCAATTTCCTTTCAGATGCCAATGCAAACAATCATGTATCAATGAACAATTTCAATATGTCTTTTTCACAACTTCAATACTCTTAAAACTTTGATTTCCAATGTTCTCGCAGAAAGCAAAAAAAAAACTTGAAAGAAAACATACAGTTCACTTTCCAAGAAGAACTCTGAATAATGAGAAAAGAAAACCAAATTATAAAGACTCAAACAATCAACCCAATCCAAAACTTTCAATGAAAGCAAAAACAAAAGAAAACCAAGGAGCTTCTCAACGTAAATGGAAAATTCGTCCTTTCGAACCAACAAGTACAAGAGAAACACCAAATACTCAACTCTCAACCAATCCTTGGATCTCATCCAGTCAGATACACTCAACTCCAGAAGTCAGAGAGAATGAAAATACCAACAAGAGCTAAGAAATGAAAGTCAAGCTTCAAAGGCAAGAAAAACCTAGAAAACCTAGATCAGTTCCAGCAAGCCAATTATAACAAAAGATATGTAAGTCACTGATTCAATAAGCCAAAGAGGTCCAAATCAACATACATAAGCTATTGACAGGGTCAAAATTTGAATCCAAAAATTTCAAAAAAATGTTCGCAGGTCAGTGTGGGACACAGTGCGAGAAACTATGGTTCTCGTAGGCCACTTTGATGTAGCATGTGAACTATCCGCACTGAAATGTATATGCAGAGTGCGAACAGTCAAGGTTCTCACAGATTGCTAATGGACACAGTGTGAGAATCCCTGAAACTAATGAAAAATTTGAAAGAGCAAGAAAAAATCAAATTGGCTTATAGACCCAGAAGGTCTCTCAGGGTATCGTGAGGACTCAGAGACAAACAAATCAAGAGAAAAATGCAAACAGAGAAAATGGCCACAGAAAGTTCAAAAAACAAAAAAAACAAAAGGGATAGATCCCCAGTGGAGTCGCCAATTTTGTTATGGGATAGATCCCCAGTGGAGTCGTCAATTTTGTTATAGGATAAGTCCGTGAGTGCGGACACAAACCGACCTCCCTAGATCCACCTGGTATCTATAACAAAACAGGACAGAATAATACACTTTCCCTAGATCTAGTCTATTGAATGAACTAAGAGACAAGGGTTATGGACATACCTTATGATCGCTTTCCTTATGTCTCTGTTGTTCCAAGCTTTGCTCCAATTCTCTCGTCCTGTCCAGATCACAACAAAATGAACCAATCAAAGTAAAGGCAGATTAAGATATTCAATGACTAGTCTATACTTATGATCAAGGAATTATGTAATAAAGTGACATCGTCTTTATGGGAAAGGGACATATTACTGTATTGAATTAATTGAAAGTGAAACTTACAACCTGAGCCTTGATTTTTTAGGTCTCCTTTCGATGGCTTCTAGCTTTGACACACACACTTGCTCATGCATGAAGAAAATCAACCACATGTGATGACCTTGCTGTTGTCTCTTGCTGTTGTAGCATCAGTCCTCCATACAGTCTTGCACTAATTCTCTAATCAATCTCTTTCTAATTTGCTGCTAACTGAACTTAACCCTTTCCATGAGCAATATCCTCAATATATAGGAAGAGATAGATTAGTTACTTGGATAGGGAGTGATCCCAAGATATCTGGAATGACAGTACTTGAATAACCACTTGAAAGCCCACTCACCCTTCTAGAAGATTCCCTTTTAGAAGGTTTGAGATCTTTATATTTTTCCCTTTTAATATCATTTTCGCACCCTAACCATGAGTACAGTGTGAGAAGTTCACACCCCAGCTTAAGGTAGCCTGCGGGAAACAGGCATTCCCGCAGGTGAACATATAAGTAGCCTGCGAACATGTTTCAAAGTGTGAATTATGGAAGAAGACAACTGTAACTTTTCTCAGGAAATTATTCTTGGTAAAGAGCTTGATTTTCCATCATCATGACATCATCATGACACCATCACAATGACCAAATTTGTGGATAACATTCATGTAAACTCTATCATGTTTTCGTGTCCCCCTTGACCACTCACCCCCCTCTGCCTCTATGTCTTCTTCATGTGCCACGTCACCCTCGCTCCTTTACACCTCAACTCCTGCATGTTGGCACCCATGCTTTCCCATCCATCACTCCACCAACTACATCATTCCACTTGGACATAGCTCGCTCATCATGCCATGCGAGTTTGCGCCAATGACCTCTCATCTCGCCATTGCCTTCCTCCACGTCTGCCTACCAGTTTCCCTTACAAGCATCCAGTAAAGATCAAGATGGAAAAAGAGTAGGGCAAGGCCACCACATTTTCTAGGTGCCACATTGACTCCGCTTGTCCTGATCCTGATGAAGACAGTTAATGAAAGTTGGTGAAGTGGGTGAGACATCGTCTCCTCCCATAAATGGAAAGCCTGAAGGGACTGTCAACAAGTTTGTTTCTCTGCAGGTCCCTTCTGAAAAATGATTGCATCTGAAAGAAGCTCGTGTGTGACAGAAGACAACATGAACAGTCTTCCAGAGAGCATGCAGACATAAAGACTTGAATGCAAAGACTCGGGCATGCCTCTGTTGTTGGGGGTGAATTGTTCTGAGTATATGTAGGAATTTTTGATATTTTGTTATGGTCGATGGTTGAGAATGGCTCCCGTATTGTAAACGTTGGATGAAGCTCTGGTTCTCTAGCTATGTATTTTGATTTGAGACTTCTTGTTTAATGAAAGTAAGCTTCCTTTTCATCGTATTAGCCTCTTCTATTGAAGTGTCCATGATTGAAGGATTCACATAGATTGTTATGGTTGTATTGTAATGTATGTTTTATTTTAGACCTGTTATAACATTCTTTATTTTTCTAAAGCTTTGAATCTGAGAGGATCTTGTGTTTGAATATTTTCCTCCTTAGGCTGCTAGAAGACCTGATGTCCATAGAAGACCTCTACATTCCCCTCATAATTTCTTCCTCCTACTCACCCTTACTACAACTTACTGACTGAAGTTGATCAAGACCTCAACAACTTGTGCATGTTGGTCCAATTTTCTGAGTGAAAATGATATTATCCTGAGTCTGTGCCCATTTGACCTCTTTAAAATTATTCATTGTGAAATATAAACTGATGGGTATTGGGATTACCTTCAACGCAATCTGAAGGTGACTTCTAGTGCTAACATGATGTTTTCCAAGATTTAAACCTTCACAAACCCCTTAATAAAATTAAATATTTGGAAAGCATTTGACCATTCCTTCCTTGGAAATTTGTTGCATGTACCTGAAGTTTAAATGACCAAATATCTCATGCCATACTCTATTATTATCATCAACATGAATTAGTATTAAGGAGTTATGTTCAAAAAAAGTATTGAATTTATACAACCTTGATTTGTGATCTACCTCACCAATTGAAATGACAGAGTTGTCATGCATGTCAAGTATCGAAACTTAGTATGATGTAAATTCAACCTTTTTACCGTTCTGAGTGATCTGATAAACTGACAACAAATTCATAGAAATATTTGGAACATGTAAAACATTCTCAAAATTTCCATTAGGGATTTCCACTCTCCCCTCTCCTACTATTGTTACTGGAGTATCATCCCCCATGAGAATAGGGGCTCCTGAGCATGAGCTCAAAGAAGTAAAAAACTTCCTCTTTTGTTGCCATATGATGTGATGTGCCAAAATCTATAATCCATGAATCAGATGAGGAATTAATTGCAACAAGAGCATGACGATTACCTTTCTTAGATGCAATATATTCTTCCTTATTCTTCTTGTCTCCTTTTGGAATGAAGTTTCCAATTTTGTTATGTTGTAGTACCTGAGTCATAAGATCAATTTGTTTCTTCATGCATGTGGATTCACCATGATTCAGTTTATTGCAGTAAGTGCACTTATTTCCCTTCTTCTTTTTCTTCTCTTTGGAACCTGAACCTGAAGAGTCTTTGGAACCTTAACCTAAAGAATCCTTGAAGGGTTTAGAATATCCCTCCTTCTTTGGCTCTGGATGTTGTGATTTCCCCTTTCCTTTATGTTTGGATGATCCTTTTCCATCATACATGGTGAGTGCATGGTCTTTAGGATCCTTGATTAGGCCCATATGAATGAGTTTTTTCTACTCATGTGTGAGAGAATCAACAAATTGATCCATGGTAGGAATCTTCCAATTTGTTCCCATGAGATACCTGCTTGAATGGAAAGTGGAAACATAGACAATAGATTCTAGTCCTAGCTTGGCCAAGATTGTTAGAATAAGTTGGTCCACCTATTTAGACTTCTCAATACCACAATATTCAAATCTCAATATCAAATATCTAAACTTAGTAAATAAATCATGTATATTATCAAAACTTTTAGGATCTAAAGTATTCAACTCTACCTCTATAAACTCTCATCTAATCCTACTTTCCAAACAGACTTTCCAAGGTGGTCAAGATGTCATTTGGAGTCTTTAATGTGGAAACATGAAACCATAGATCAGTTGAAATCACTTCAAGAAGAATTCTTCTGGCTTCATCCTTTCAGTTCACCCATCTCATCTTCTCAATTTCTGATGTAGGTTTTGTTTCTATCCCCATTGTCAAGTTTTATAGTCCTTTCATTCTAAGTTGGAATTTTTACTTGGGATTCCAATCAAAATAATTGTATGGTGTGAGGATTACCACCAAGTTTGACTGTAGAATAAGTTTTGTATCCATCTCTCCCACTGTTTCTGAGAACCCTAAAAAAAACTGAGAAATCACCGCAGAAATGGCACTTTAAGTGGAAAATTTGTATCAATTTTAGGAGGCAATCTTCCAGCTATGTTTCTAAAAAAGAGGTGAGGAATATCGCCAAACAGTTGAAAACCCACTTGTATAATGGGTCGATTTAATTCTCATGTGATCCATTTCCTCAAAAATTTAATATTTTGGGAGAGATAACTGCAACAAGAAAAATGTTTTTATAGGTGATCACACCTTGCCTTAAGAGACAGAGTGACTAGTCTTTAGTGGTCTCCCTTTTCCAGTGTATGGGGAGCAACCATGGTCACCCTTTTCCAGTTTACAGGGTGCGACCAACCCAAAATTTGAAAAAATTGTAACCTTGAGTGCGACGATCGCTTCTTTCAATAGGGAAAGGGTGTGACTGTGTTTGTTACACATATTTGCTCGCCAAAAAATTGATTTCCTTATTCTCTGGCTTGTCTAGCTTGATCCAAGAAACGTAGCTCTGATACCATGTCAATGTTTCATCAAAACCTGCACAGGAGATCTATCTAAAGCATGTACAAATAAATCTTATCAATAAAGGAAGATATTGTTGGCATAAGGGAATACCTAGGGTTCAACGCTTAACAACGCACCAAGAAAACCCCGACTATCGGCCCTTTTGGCAACACCTGCGAAGCAGGTGAAGTCTCACCTGAGGTAGAAGCAATGGGGGTTATAGGATGAGGTGTCTGCAACCACACTGGGACACGAATCTGTGATAAGGGCACTTCACATAATATTCTATTAACTCTTAGGAAGTGAACATGCATTAGTTTATTAACCTTATTAACATCGCAGAGCACAATCAAAGATAGATAAGCGCAGTAACAAGAAGTTATTATGCACCTTGAGCACTTAGCACTATGAGTTAATTCTAGTATTCATATACCCTTTAACATAAGTAAAGTAATTAAGAAACAAATATATATTAATTACACATCATAATGAAAGCACTAAGAAAATGCATAACAGAAATAACATTGTACAAAGCAAACCATGAGACACCAGATATACGTGGTTCAGCCCAGGGTGGGGCTATGCCCACAAACTACTTCGTCTCTTTATTATTCACCAAAATCTTACATCCAATCACTCCTGTGCACTAAGCAATAGATCCTCCTTCTTCACCTTCCAAAACTAGGTCACATGCACAGAGCCACAATCTCTTATCACATCACTTAGCACCTCAATCACTAAGCACAGTCTACAAAAACACAGTCGAGCACAAATCCTCTACCACATACATTCCTTTGCACACAAAACTACTTACTTCTACAACACATTCCCCTTTATTTATACTTTACAATAAGGCCTAAACATGGGGAAAACCCATGGACTGACATCCCATAAACCCATTAAAAAAACCTAGAGTACCCCTTAATGGGTCCACATAACCCTCAAAATAGGTGAGATCTGCAATCTCAGCTCTGCCTAGGCACTTCTACTTCGACCAGTGTATCGAATTCCAAAAGTGGGCCAAAATTGACCAAAGTTTCCCCAAAACTTGGTCGAGGGCCAATAGGCCCCCAACACTCACTTGTGACTCATCCCGAGTCACTTAGGTAGGGACAATGTTGCTTCAAAACCTCGATCTTAAATCGAGCTACCTTGACTTGCTGCCTCACCTGAGCCTCCTACTCAACGAGATCCTAGACTATCTGCTCTATAACAGGACCTTCCAAGCATTGTTCTACTGTTGCAACTACTTGATCTACCTGTGAACCCTAGATATCGATCTCCTCGAAAACCTTGCAATATTCTTCCTGCATAGGTTGTAACTTCTATGTTACTTCCATCACCTTACCCTGGCGGGCAATGATCTTTTGTTGTACTATGCGTTTCTCCTGGGATCTCTTCATCCTTTCCACTTTTGTGAGTAGCTTCATCTATGCCTTCAATAAAAATGCTTGTTGTTCCACCTCCTGTAAATGAGCTTCTAGTTTCTTTAACTCTGGATCCTCAACGAGGTGTTCATACGTCTGGATGCTTCTGTCACTTAATTGTTTACATGCCGAGGAGAGGGATTTTATACTTGCTACTATTTTTTTGGCGGACTCCTCCCTCTGGTCACGCACCTCCTATGGAGTGATCAGCACTGTTTCGGCCTCCAGTTCAACTATCCTAGCCTGAAGTTGTTGGAGGGTCTCTGCGAGCTTCGCTACTTGAGCTTCGATAGACTCTTTCTCCTCTTGTACCAAGCCTGACACAGAGAGACACACTTTGCTTACTGCTTCTTCGACCATGGCCTGCTGTGCGAGAAACTTCTCTTTTTCTTTCTATAGTTGGGCTTTGCAAACTTTCTTTTCCTCCTGAAGCTCTGCTTTCTCACTTTCATAGGTAGCTACATTGTCCTGCGCTTCTCATAATTGTACTAGGACTTCATCTTTCTCTTTTTGCAAGGCTTCTGTAGCCTTCTCCGTCTCTTCTTGAGCTCTCTGGAACCAAGCTTCTATTGCATCAACAAGCCTTCTTAGCTATGCTGCTCTTTCAATGGTCATTTATCTATGTTCCCTTCTGTATGCCTTCAAACCTGCCTCCAATACTTTGACCTATTCTAGAGGTACTCCTTTAAGGTTAACCTCAATGTCCGAGTTGGGGTTAGCCTGTAATGTTGCGAGGATGGGAAACGTGATGCTATATGAGGGGAGGGTGATCCAAATCACTATTTCACCCTGCAGAGTTGGTTTTTCCTCCAAGTTTGTGGTCTATGATGAGAATGGCATAGATGCCATAGTAGGCACTATGCAAACAAAGCAAACATCCTACTGCACTTCCTTCAACTCCCTCTCAATCCTTTCATATAATTACACATTTTTCTCTTTGTATCTCTGGAACATGTCTTTAGAGACGTCCTCCATAGCTCCATGGACCAGAATAATGTCATCATCCATGAGAGTGGCATCCAACTATGGCTTATTGGTGCGCATTTTCTTCCTTGCTGGAGGTTTCTTCAGATTAACTTTCCTCTTATGTGGGGTTACTGTCCCAATAGGGGGATCTTCAGGTGGTGGGGTGCTATCTTGTGCGACTAGTGATGGAGGGAAGTCAATTGTAGCTTCACCTCTTTCTTGCTCTTATTATCCTTCATCTCCTCCTCCCTGTCCTTCTGCTTCATCTTATCCTCCTCCTAGCCAGATAGACCCGTTATATTTAGAGTTTTCATTTTCGTCCTCTTCGTCACTCTCTATGTCCTGGACTTCAACCTGATTTTTTCATTCCATATGCTTCTTCGTCCCACTGGATTGTTCGACATTTTCAGCTCACGTAACCATCGGGATTCTTATAGTATCAATGTAAGATAACTCTACATCGGTGACAGGTACAATAAATTCTTTTGGCCATTCCTTTATAATGAGAAAATATATTCACACTACTCCAATGAGTTGATGATTGATACATAGATGATGATCAATATGATACAATGAATGAGTGGAATACACTAATATATAGGACAAAACATTCCATAATAGCATAATGCATGCATGCATAAAAGCATAATAGTGATGATCTAAAATAGAACTAGTAAGTTAACTCCCACTCAACTAGTGTGCCGAAAATAGTAATTTCTCCAACAAGATCCACCAAGTGAAGAGACACAACCCTAGTGCCACCTCACTACTTGTATTTATATGTGAGGATGGTGTCGCATTTGAACACACTCACTCACTCATCTAGTGTGCATATCTTGAAGAGAGTTTCAGTTGCAAGAATAAGTCTAATGAAGGAGAAGAGAGCTGCATGCTTGGTCTTGGTGTGTCTTTGGTGTTTTGGTCTTAGTCTTGGAATTGTACTGGAAATCTATTATTGAGAAAGTTTTGTTGGGTTTTATTCCCCATGAGGGTTTCCCAGGAAAAAATGTTGTGTACCTTGTGATCATGTTTCTTTCAGTGATCCTCTTTACACTGAAATTTGGAAATAACCTAATAATAGAAGTAAAATGTAACACTATCATCCCATTGGTGAATATTCTTTATTTTCCTTTCTCCACTGTTTTGATTCTGAGCATGTCATCTTCAATATTTCTATCACGCACCTCAAGTTTCTTGACTATGTCGTCGAGGTCCACAAAGTCTTCAAGAATACCAAATTCAGAGAGTCAAATATATTTCATCCTCTGGTTTATCTTTTCCCAATTATTGAGACATTCTTCCCATCAATCTTTCATATTTTGTTGTGGTTCTACCACTAACTGGGTCCAATACCCTGTTTCCTTTCAGAATCTTGATAAGATGTTATATGAAATAATCATGATGCCATGCTCCTCTTCACCCCGACCCTTCTAGATTTCTATGGTATATTCTATATGTGTCAAATCTTTGTGTGATTTTTTAGACCACCTCATTATGTCTTTGTGTTCTATCATACCCAGGAAAGTATCCTCCTGATATCTTACGATTTGTTCCATAAATACTTCCATTTCCAATTTAAATTAGTTCTAGGTTTCTTTGAACTCGTCCCTTATGAACGTTATCACTCAAGTGGTGTCTTGATAATATTTGACCTAATGTCTGAGATGCACAAGTTATTCCCTCATGGACTCTACTTCCTTCTCATCTTCTCTCACCATGTCAATGGTAGCACTGGATATATCCATTTTGGCTCCTAGCAATTCACTTACTTTGGATTGTATAGCATCCAACAAGGTTTTTTCCTTATTAATAATCACAACACTATCCAGAGTAAGCCTCCTTTTATTTCTATTTCCCTTGACCACCACCTCCCTCTTTCATTCATGTGTTATGACTTGGACATCAACCACCTCCTCTAGAGGTTCTAGGATTGGTTGGTCACCCAATGAGAGATAATTTCCTAGACTACCTAGAGTGTGAAAGTGTTTGAGGGCTCATCTCTTACTTTTGTCAGTCGATGATACCCAGTTATTGACATTTTCTTCATCTCCAACCAATGAACACTCTTCATGCGGGGCTATAGAAGGTTTTTTGGGACTGCATATGGGTTTGGTCTCTACATATTTCAACATTCCTTATGTTTTCTCTGTGTTAGTCGTGCCTTCTATCACATCCTTTGTTGTTGTTGTTTTCCGTATCTTTTGGTGAAGAAGGAGTTTAGGGATTTGTTGTATATTTTCCAACCTCTTCATCATCATCTTTCTCTTCATTCTCCTTGATTTTGAGTGTATCACCCCCAGGTTGTTCCTCAACATATGAAATTTCCTCATTCTCTTCTTTATCTGGGGTATTTTCCTCTTAAATTGAACCTTCACTGTTACTTTGACCTATATCCTCTTGAGATCCTTTCTACTCTTTTTCATATTCCTATTCCTTATTTTCTTGAACACTTTCCCCTTCGGCCTAAGGCTGTGAACCTTGATCTAAGGGAGTGGTGTAATTTTCAATTGTATTTAAGATTGTCGCCACATCCATGGGTTGTGGTTCTTTGGGTAGCTGGGTGTCTAGTATTTTTGTAACAACTTCATTGACAATGGGGATTGTGGTGTCTATATCCTCATTGTCATCATCATAGATTGTAATTAGATAAAAAATTATTAATTCCACTACATTTAGGCCTAGTGTGACTATCAAAATTTTAGTTGTTGATTCAGATCCTAATTTTCCTACCCGTACCTTCTCCACATATGGTTTTTCATTGTTTCCCTCAAGTGAAGTCTCCCTTGGGGGTGTTAGTTTCCCTTCTCCCATATGTATCACTGGAGTTATCGTTGGTTTCCCTAATACTTGAATGGTATAATTTTTCCCATGCTCATGGAATACTCTTTCGGCTTCTGCTAGGAGCCTTAATGTTTCATCTCTCCTTGATGCTTCCTTTGCACTTTCATTTTGTGTATATACAATAACCCCTGTTGTTCAATCTAACCATTTTAATTTCTCATATCCTATCATGGATTTGAATTGAGTTAGGTCTGGTTTCTCTTTCCTTCATAGGACCTCTTCCTAATCCAGAGCATTTTCAGTGAAGATATCATCTTCAAAATTGTCATGTGTATATGGCTAGTGAGATATTACTTGAATAGCATGTTGGGCCACTAAGTTTTTTGGGTCATGATTTGTGTACCTTCCAGTGTAAAACTTGTACTCTACCTAATTTTGATCTTCCTTCTTGGTATGTGTGGTGTCTTTTAAAAAATCATAGCCTACATAGAATTCATATGGTATGAATGATATTTTATTATCTTTCACTAGGGAGGCATTGAATCCTTGCAATATATTATAGTAAACAAATATCCCCCAACACCATTTAATATGGAATATGAGCTGGGAGTTGGTGTGGGGCCCCGTTGGCTCCAAAAATCCCGAGATAAATACTTTTCACATCTAGGTATCAATGCCCTATTCTATATATGACCTTTCTTGTTGCATCAGAGAGCCTTAGACAATTTTGTTTAAATATTATGAAATACACCCTAGCCAGGAATTCATCACAAATTGCAGCATAAGACATATTATACTTATTCTCCCACAAAATGATGAAATAGACATGGATTGGTAACTCTGAGATATGTCAACTTAATCCCATCCCTAGAAATACATTTCTAGCAAACACTGTATCTAATAGGTGGGAGGCCATAAAGAAGGCATGTAATTATCCTACTTTTCATTTATGTGCTTGCTCAATCCTAATAATCAATTGTTTTGAAATTATGGATCCCCAATCATAAAAACTTATGGATATGGCTATTGTATATGCCAGGGGAACATAAAATTGGAATATTAGGGCCATGAGGAACATAAATGGTTTTATAAGGTTTATAGTATTGTACCACGCGAAGGCTCTGTTCACAAATTTCCTATCTTCCTTCCACTAGGACACCAAAAATTGATTATTGGTATCGTATTCATAGAACTCGACCACAAAGTCGGTGTTAAGCTAGACTTCAGGCTCCTTGAGTTTGTAATATTTTTTGACCTCCATTGGCAGGAAAACACCAACACATTAATCATTGACATCATTAATCAAGCACTTGTCGGCCTTGTTGTGGTTAATTATCCATTCCAAGGTTTCTATACAGGGAAAAAGCAGAGTTCTAGAAGATAACATGTATAGGGATGATAATTTGATATTTTGAAAGACATGATCATCTAGAACTCTTACTTCTGGATCGCTATGTAGAGTAAATTAAGTAAAATCATCATGATGAATTTTATTGTATAGTTCAAGATAGGTGGTCATAGGTACCTTGGTTGTCGTTCTTGTATATATATCTTTGTAGAGCAGTGGTGGAGCTGACAATTTATTCCAAGACATTTTGATTGCAAGTTCCACCTTGGGTGTGAACTCCAATTCTTTGGAAACAGTAGGACTAGAATCCTCTCCAACCATTATCTTCTTCCCCTTCGATGTATTTGGTGATAGATGGGTTTTTTATCGTCGAGGAGGCATTTTTGTTGCACAAACAACTTAATTCATTTCTTTATCTATCAAACAGTGCTGAAAGGAAAATATTTATCATAAGAACCAAATACCTAAGTGATACCAATTTTTCTGGCCTTTATCACTTACCAGTCCAAGAATTGACAAAAAAAACAAAGATTGTTATCTTGGATAAGCACAACACTTATTTCTTCAAGAATTTTGTGTAGCACAAAACCCTCAAATGATCTATCCAAACAATGATAAAATGAACAATCCAAATCGAATTCAAATAGTTTGTTTCCACTGGTCCCATATATATTTACCATTGTAGAGTACATCAAAATCCTTACGGATCTTCGATAATTAATTACACATCAATGCCATGCTTTGGATTTAATGTTCTACGAAATTGGTGGCACAAATGGAACATTAAGTTGTTCTTTCGTCAATTTCAAATAGTAATGTGTTGGCGTGCAATGATGGCTAATATCAGGGATCAGGGGTATGCTCCTTGCCTAAGGTTTGAATGACTTACGTCAATGTTTATTCATTGATCCTGATGTGAATGAGTTGTATGCTTGTGTGATTTCTCATGGTGATTTTTTCGAGGTGAGTTTCTCATCATGTCGCTTCAAGTTTGGGGCTCCCCTTAGCTGATGTGGTTAATTCGGGTAGCTCGAAATCATGGAATGACAAGCAATAAAGAGTGTCATATGGACGACCCAGTTCAAGTGTAGAGGTCAAAATAAAAATGGATTTCCCATATTGCAGCAATTTATACCATAATCGGTCATTGGCAGAAGTGTTAGAGCATCAAAGAGAATTGTCTTGAGTTCTAGTTCACCGACACTGACGAGCTATCAAACATAGATGAGTTGAGAGTTTATAAGGTCTACATAATTTCATATGTTTCTTTTCGACGACTAGTATGACATCGGTGTCAGTGGCTTATTTCCTCATTTACTTCCCTTCACTTCTTTTACCATAATAATTCCCTGTGCCCCTATGAACTCATGGACCATTAGTGATGATATTGAGGTTGACATAACTTCATGACGTGGCAAGGTAGTGTGATATTGATGACATGGAAGGAGAGATGGCTTTACAGATATCCATGCAACAAATGTATGTGAATGATGTTGTGAAATTCAAATCATACAGTGTGAAGTTAGAGGCCTCCTCAAGCCAATGTGGCTTGCTCGAATAGGTAAAAATACACCCATAAATAGGTCATCGACGGTCTCATTCATGCGTTGAAAAGTGTAGTTTCTTAGTCTTGGTTTGTCGATGTCGATAATATATCGGTGATTGGTGGTTGAAAACTCATGGATCCTAATGAAACTATACTTATTTCATGTCGACGATCGATTTAACATCAGTGGCGATGAGTTCAAACATTGACTACTTCCTTTGACCTTTTTTGTCAAAATATATAGTTCCTCGATGACCAATGTGAATTTCTCGTGATGACATGGAGCTTGACGTGGCATGATGTGACTCATCTAGCAAGTCTTGACAACATGAATTGATAAATTTTCCTACTTGGGTGACATGGTGAGGTGTTGTGGCAGTATGGGTGTTCTGTAATTAATGATGTGTCAGTTTCTATGTGGATGAAAAAGTGGAAAATACAAATATCCACATGACGATTGATATGTTAAAGTGATGTGGCGCGCACTTACATGGTTTCACCTTACGTCAGACTCGAGTGGAATTTAATCAATGGTTGGGATGGTCTTCTTGTTAGAATAGAACAACCATGATTTGGAGGAAAAGTTCACTTATCGACGTTAGGGCTTGGCTTTCCCTAAGCTATTTTTGTGATGTTTGAAGTTGAGCGTCGATGGACGATACTCATCGACATCAACAAATTCCTTTCCTTGATAGTATATTAGTGCCAAATCCAATTTGTCACAGGAAATACTTGTCATTTATCGGAATCGAAACTCTTAAGAGGTGAATGTCATCGTGAAAAGTCAAGTATTGTTAGGAGTTTCAATAATATTTGAAAATATTAAGTGCTGAAGGCGCCTTTTCAACATTTAAACAATATTGACTTCTCTCTCTTCTAGTGAAAATTCATTTTAAGCCTGCGAATTGACCGAAATGAGCAGAGAACGAAAGAATGATTTTAAACAAGTCATGACCATAGAGAATCGAAGTATAAGGAAGAAATTAAAGCAAAGTGGTACCCCAAAATTTCATAAAAGTTTGAGGGTGTGTTGAGTGCTCAATAGTACCTTGAGACTATATATTGACTATAGGTAGTTGAACAAGATGACCATTAATAAAAAGAATCCATTACCCATAATTGGTGATATCTTTGACCAGCTCATAGGAGTTGTAATTTTCTCAAAGATTGATTTGAGGTCGGGATATCACCAAGTCAGAATTAAAGATGAGGAAATCCATAAGACAACCTTAAGAACAAGGTATGTAAACTGTGAGTTCGTAGTGGTGCCATTTGGGCTTACAAATGCACCAACCACTTTTATGTTTTTAATGAATAATGTGCGTAGAAAAAATCTAGACAAGTTTTTCTTAGTGTTTTTGGATGGCATTTTGGTGTATTCCAATACTAGACAAGAGCATGAGGAACATCTTAGGATGGTGTTGCAAGTGCTGAGAGAGCACTAGGTTTATGCTAATTTTAGAAAGTATGATTTATTTCAAAAGTAAATCCATTATTTAGTCCACATAATGTCAGTAGGAGTGGCAATAAATATTGAAAAGATCAAGGCAATCATGGATTGTCCTTCCCCTAAGAATTTGACAGAGGTAATATATTTCATGGGACTGGATAGGTGTTACAGAAGGTTTATAAAGGGATTTTCCAAGGTTGGTAATCCCATTACTTCATTATAGAGAAAGAGGAATAAATTTGTGTGGTTACCAGAATGTGAGGCCACGTTTCAACAACTTAAGAATATTTTGACTAATTCCTTTGTTTTGAATATTACAGACACTGAAAAGGATTTATTGGTTTGCGTTGATGATTGCAAAAAAGGACTTGGTGGAGTGGTTATGAAAACAGGGAAGGTGATTTGTTATGAGTCGAGAAATTTAAATGAGCATGAGAAGAAGTATGCTACCCATGATTTAGATCTTGCAACAATTGTGCATGCATTAAATATGTGGAGACATTACTTGCTTGGAAGAAGGTTTTTCTTGACGACATACCACTGTGGAAAAAAGTATGTGTTCGACCAACCAATATTGAATTCTATACAATCCATGTGGATGACGTTGATTAGTGAGTTTGATTTCTAAATTAAACATATTAAAGGGAAGTAGAGAGTCGTATATGCACTCAGTCAGAGTGTGCAGACTATACACTTAGAAACAACAAGTTTAAGAGAGTTTGACATCAAGAGGAGGATTAAAACCCTCTTGCAAGAAGATGAGTTCTTCAATCAAGTAAGAAAAGGATTGTAGAAAGAACCCCGAGAGAAGAAGTATGAAGGATATCAACTTATAGTTGATGAGTTGCTATTGTATAATAATAGGATGTATGTTCCTAATTCAGTGGATTTGAGGCATCTGATTATGGATGAGATCCATAGGATACCTTATATGGGTCACCTTGGTTATCAAAATATGGTAACAATAGTAAGCCAATTTGATTACTAAAATAGAATAAAGTAGGACATTGTTGAACACATTGCTAATCATATGGAGTGTCAATAGGTGAAGGTTGAACACAAGAATCATGCATGACTGTTGTATCCTTTGAAAATATCATAGTGGAAATGGGAGACAATATCCATGGATTTTATTACTAGTTTTCCAAATACAATTAAACAACATGATGCAATCATAGTTGTAGTAGATAAGTTGATCAAGGAATCTCATTTCATCCCTATTAGATCTACTTTCAAGGCCATATATGTTTCTAGTGTTTTTATGAAGGAAAGTTTCAGATTACATGGTCTTCCCAAGACCATAATATCAGACAAAGATGCTAAGTTCACCTCAAGTTCTTGGAAAATATTATTTGCAGACTTAAGAATGTAATTGGTGTTTATCATGGCCTACCATCCTCAAATATATGGTCATACCAAAAGGGTGAGTAGAGTGTTAGAATACATGTTAAGGATGCATGTTATGCATCAACCCAAGTAGTGGGAAGAATATACACCCCTGGTAGAGTTCACCTATAACAATGGTTATCAGGAATCATTGAAAATGAGTTCATTTGAGGTTATGTATGGAAGAATGTGTAGAGTTCCATTTAGTTGGGAAAATCCAGTGGATAGGATCACACTTGGATCAGAACTATGGAAGAAATGGGACAAGCAATGATTAAGATAAGGTAGAACACCCTAGATAGGCAAAAGAGTTATGCAGGTAGCAAGAGAACTCATAAAGAGTTCAAATTGGGAGATCATGTATATCTCCAATTATAACCCAATAGGATTCCCCTAAGAATGGGGACATGTGCTAAGTTGGCACCCCACTAATGTGGACCATTTAAATTCCTAGAAAGAGTGGGGCCAATAGCATACAAACTTGTGTTACTGCTCACTGTTAAATCTCATAATGCATTCCAAGTATCCTTGTTGAAGAAATATATCCATGATTCTAATCATGTTATTGATTGGAATATGATACGGGTCGAAGCAGAGGGAGAATTCTAGCCTTGAACTCAATGCATCCTCGACAAGACAGAAACAATGCTCTAGAACCGACCCATCATGCAGGTCAAGGCGCACTGGAAGCACTTTGGAGAAGATGAGGCTACATGTGAGTTGGAATATTCCATGAGAATGGTATACTTACTTTTGTTTTCTATATAATTGTATATATATGGTGTTTTAAACACTGAGGATGGTGTTTCTTTAAGGAGGAGTGGAATGTAACACCATGTTTTCCACCATGGTTGTAATTATGCTAAGACTTCATATAATGTGATTATGAAGCTTGTAGTTATTTTGTGATCAATGAAAAACACTAGAGAGTCAACTAAGAGGGAAAATCCTTGAAAGTATTGTCCATGATATCACAAGTAGGAATTGATGAAGTGGATTTTATGAGGTAAATCAGTGAGGTGGAATGGAGAATATTTAATTAGGAAAATAGGAATCTTACTTAACACTTAATCCTACACCTGCAAATTGAATACACCACCTTCTCACGTACTTGAATCTATGAGAAGCCACATGAATTGTCATGAAGGAATAGGATTGGTGGTTGAGGCAGTTAATCCTAATGATAGTCATGATCTCTTGAAAAGATGAGGGGTCAACTGAATAACCTAACAAAAAGGATGACCCACGAAATTTCCCCTTTAGGAATACATACCGTGAACAAAAGGTCACATTTGGAAGAAGCAACAGGAATCTCAAGGGATTGGCAGAAGAAGAGGCCAAAGGTGGAAAAACATCACTAGACGTGCAAGAAGGAATAGATGAGGTAGAGACACAGAAGAAGAGAGAGAGAGAGAGGGAGAGAGAGAAAACACAAAGGAGATTAAGAGAACGTGAAGAGGATTAAATCCTCGCAACAGACAGAAAGAGGAAGTGAGTATCATTCTTATGAACACATGGCATGATGAATAGAGGTGTTCATATGCAGAGATATGAAAGATAAAATAAATTGAAAAGTTATTCTTGAGAAAAACAGGAAGCTTTTCCAAAGGATTATTGATCACCCTAGAATAGAGAAGACCCATATCGAAATTGTAGCTATAAAGGACTACAACTTGGTACCCACTGGAAATAAATTGGCACTGGTAAGGGAGGTCGTCAAGGGAAATATAGTTGGGAGGGTACCTAATAAAACTGTGGAAGTATTGAGCTCAATGGGAAGAAGGAAACTTATGTTGTTTTTAACGGAGGAAGGAGAGTAACCTTCCTAGATCATTCTAATCTTGAGAACCAGCTAAATCATTCCCCTTTTTTTATCATGGCTTGGCATGGAGGTGGCATTCTGTAGGAAGAAACTATGCAGCATAGCCTAAGGTTGGGAGGAAAGGTGTCCTCTCTCACTTAGTTGGTTGTTGATATTTCCCTGAGTAGATAAGTGTTTAACTTGACCTATTTGATGTGTGTTAATGACGTAAACATGTGTTTTTCTTATTTAAATGGTAAATATGAATGCATGTAAAAATATATTGAATTATTGAGTAAAATGGAATATGTTTGTTTGTTTTCAGTGCTTAATCTATTAATTCATGAAAATAACCAAAGTATGGGTAGTCTGTATCCTGAGGATATTGTAGATTGGGAGGAAATATTGCAAGATATGGACAATATATTAATTTGAAAGGTGACATGAGTGCCCTAGACAAAGGGTCCTTGTGGGGAGTAAAGGACCTTGCATCGTGAGAGAACCTCCTATTTTTAGGTGGAAATTTCATAAGATATGAATAAAATATTCACCCAAGGTTGATGGAGGAAATGCTTTGGTGCATGGGGAAGGTATCTATGTATTTCCAAGAGATTCAACCTTGTTAAAACTTTCACCCGACCTAAATGGAAATATTGAAAGATATGCAAACTTCATCCCCAAGGAATCAAGAAATACTTAGTTGGTCTCAGTGTGTTTTTCAATTCCTCAAAGACCTGGTGAGCCTTAGAATATCAGTCTATTAGAGCCTCTGAGTCAACTAAGTCTCGAATCAGACTATCATCCTAATAAATATCCATGTTTTGAGTTGGAATGACTCGCAGCCATTGATCCAGAAAGGTGAGTAGATCTAGTCCCTTCATCAAATGGAATTGTCGTTGGGATGCTTGAATGTCAGGACTTACATGGAATCTGATGCCTAAGAAGACCCAGAGTCATCAACAGTCATATTTTCATTGGGGGTCCCTCCATTTCATTTAGTAGGTGATGAAAATGGGGTGAATGACATCATGATGATGTGGTGCAATAGAATGGTGGTCATGGTGATGTGGACGCTAGTGTGGCATTTAGTGTGTCATGTAGGATAACTCATGTCAGTTTAAGGGTGCATGGAGTGACAGTAGATACAATTGGGAGAAAGGATCTTTAACTCATTGTCTTAATTCTTGATCGTCGGTTTGACACTATGAGTGGATCTCATCCATTCGTCAAAGAATGGATCCAATGGAATGTTCGAAAGGTGGGTTTGGACAAGGATTTGACGATGAAGAAGACCTTGAGAGAGAGTAAGGATCATCGATCTCTAGGAGGTGAACTTGATGGGATCTAGACCATCGATGTCGGCCACATCATCGTAGGAGAGTACATGGCTGGTGATTTGAGTGATAGGTTCAAGAGAGGTATCGACGATGTAAAAGGTATAGAGTCCAAGAGCCATCGGATCTGGGGATTGGACCCATCAGAACGTATGTCATCAGATATTGATATTTGGGATGATGTATAACTTTGAGGGAGAATAACCAAGAAAATACCCAAGAGATAGTTTGGGTGATGACGAAGAATAAAAGATCCAATATATAATAACCATTGATTTTAGTGGGCCAGGTGGAAGGTGCCACTTCAGTGCCACATCAGAAGGTACAAGTGACAAGGATCCACGTGGATGCCATGTGGAAATGAGGTGTATCTAATTAAAAAAGGCCAAAAACTTTGGGAGGTTGTAAATTTCTATCTAGAACTCAATTTTGAGCATGGTTACCATCGTTAGGAATATCTTGATGAGTAAAATCCATCTATGGGATTCATTGATGGAAAAGAACTACGTTGAAGAAGAGGAAACTTTGAAATCCCACCAGCTTGAGTATGGGTTAGGAATTTGGGTGTGTTACAAGGGTTTTATCCCTAAAAAATCCATGCCTCCCCTATGCCTTTCCTTTCCTCAGTCAAATCCATGACTGAAGCCCTTCTACCCTAACCCTTCCCAAACCTCGCGTTGTTTTATTCTCTTTATGTGAGCCCTAACCCTTGGCCCCAAAATCTATGGATACCTTTGGAGGTCGCCATACCCTAACCTGACTCTTCACTCCTTGTCATCGAATCCACCATAATCTCTTCACACATTACTCTCCTTCTACCATTTTATACCCATACGAAAGGAAACCGAAACATTTCTCTCAATTGTATGCCGAGTAAAAGGAGACCCTTATCTTCGGTGTCAAACTTACTATGCAACAAAAGGCCATGCTTAGTCATACTTAGCATCAAACTTAGATTCTCCTTTCCATTTTGAAAATGGTCGAAATATTTTTGCCAATATGTTCCTTCACATTTCAGTGATGATCAAAATGTTCTTGTCGATATGATTCTTCCTTCACTAGAGACAAACAAAATATTAACATTGATACACTATTTCCCTTGTCGATTTCGATCGAAATATGAATGTTGATACACTCTTTTCCTTATTGACATCGATGACTTGAAGGGTGTCTATATGGTTTAACCTTTTCCCCTTAACATTGACCTAAATATTGAAAAACAATTCTTGCAATGTTAGTGACTGACCTTTCTCTAGTTGTCGATACACCTCCCTATGTTGATGAGGATAACTTTTTCAACGCCAATACAAGAGTGTATTGATGCACAAAACACAAACTCGTTGATTCCTCCTTAAAGAGATTAAAATCACCCAAACACAACAAATAAGAAAGTCTCTCTCTTTTTCATTCTCATCCTTTTCAAAATAGTGAACAACCGATGCATCTTTCTATTCCTATATTTTCTTCAAACTAATGATAAATATGTCTTTTGCAAATTCAACAATGTCTCCTCACAAACTCCCAGAAAACACCAACAAGGCCCCTATGGAAGAGGCCTCTGCAAGAAGAAGTGATCACGTGGAAGATGTAGATACCCTAGGACTGATGTACGATGACACCAAAGGTGTCATCAACAAGGAAGATTCGATCAAATGGGGTGAATTATACCAAATGTTTAACAACCAAACCTTCTCTCGAGAGGCGGCAAATTAATGTGATCTCCAAACATTCAAAAATATCAATAAATACAAGTTGTACAAGGTCACAACACATTCAATCATATTCCCCTGTGCAAAGGATATCTCATGGATAGTGAGGCATGTAGACTTGGAAACCATATATATTCTAAATGTCAGAGAGCACCTGATAGCCCCCTTCAAAGATTCAACAATTTCTTCCTATTACCACTTGGAAAATGAGGAGAGATCACTAGATGAGAATATCAAAAGGAATTTCCACATAATCTAAAGGATATTTTAAAGGCCTAGTACAAACCTGGTAAAACATTCAAATCAAGGCCCTCAAGAAAATATCCCACCAACCTGTTGAAAAATTCTGTATCAATATGTGGTGGCCATGTTGTCTAGACTATATAAGGAGCCCGATGATTCAATATTCTTGATTACCTGGGTGCCCCTTATTTACCATATTATAGATGTTGGTTAAACCTTCAATTTTTCCAATGTTCTGTCATCATCAATGGAGGAAGATCTCACAAAAACCAAGAACATTGAGCCTATAAAATTCTCAAGTTTCCACATGTCCTTGTATCTCCTGGATATGGTTTGCATCTATCACACATTTCCACATATGATCTAGTCCTGGTATCCCAGTGATCCCCCGATCCATATCTACTGCAAGGTGTTGTGGGAGCACAAGTATCAAACAAAATACTACAAAATCTACAACCACTTTCTGACATCTATGTTCAATATTACATTTGACTTGCCTACACCATGCATGACAGATAAAGCACAGGTGATATTCAATAGAAAATGGGATTGGTACCTCCTAGAGTATGGAACGTACCTAAGAATATATGGAGCCACATGTTAGGGTCCTATAATCATAGGTGATTTGATTCTTCAGCTATCTATTTGGCATTGCTCTCATGATGAAGACACATGGATTTTTGGGCTTAGTTGTTTTCATTTCTCCCTCCATCCATTTCGCCCGATCCTTCATCACCCTGTTGTGCCCTTAATTCCCTCACCCTCCATTTCTTCACCCCTCCTCCAATTTTGTCCTTGCATGAATAAACAAGCTTAGGCTAAAAAACAATAGGTTAATAATGAATAGTTAGTGACATTGTTAATATTAATTAGCATAGTAAAGTTAATTTAATTAGGTGTAGTTAGATTAGTAAAACTAGTTTAGGGTTGCTAATAAAAAAATAATTAATAATTAATTAACACCTATGTTTGTAAATAATTAACAATAATTAATTAAACATTAATTTAAAAAAAACATAAAAAATTAAACAATTTAAAAATTAAAACAAATAATAAATAAAAACAAAATTAAATAAAACAAACAAAAATACATATAAAATTAAACATATAAAACAAAACAAGAAACAAATAAATAAAAATTAAATAAAAAACTAAAAAAAATTATATCCTAACTCTAAAACCCTTCCTCGTTCCATGTTCTGGACCCCCCCTTACATCACTCAACCAAAGGGGGTTCGAAAATTGAAACCAACCCTACCACATGTTATTACCACGTGATTTCGGACCCGCCCCCCCCCACGATTACCACTTACCACCCTACCCCCCTCTGGAATCCACTCTCCCCCCTTCGAAAACCACTACCAAAACCAGTTTTAACCAGTCATCTTCCGAGGCATGTTATAGGAAAACGAAGGAGTATTTTCACAAACCGAGAGATTTTTTCTCGAAAACAGGCTGAACTTCAATAACCTCTTTCATGTTTTTCACAAGTGCCATGGTTTGGGAGAATCGATAACATATTTAAGCTCTATTTTTTGGGATTCTGTATTTTCCTTTTCGACACATTTTTTCAAACCCATATCCCAGATAGATAGAGATGAATTTCAAAAACCCAAGAGAGGTTTTTTCTCAGAACAAGCTTATATACAAAAACCTCCCCTAGATTTTACACATCTATCTCATATTTGGAGAATCAAAGACTTCCTTGGACCCTATTTTTTCAAAATTTCGGGAGGCAAATAAATCAAAAGAGACAAATGGCAGAGGGATCAAATTGACTGGGAAAAGCATAGTAAAAAAAAAATACCAGCAACACAACAGAAGTGAAGACAGATCGTCAACAACCTCCAGCTAATCAAGCACCAAAAATCTAAGCAGATCTGCATAATCCCTGTATTTTTGTAATCTAAAATCTAATTAGCTTAGATTTTCCTAAATTTGATCCTGCTCATTAATGACAAAGATCATTGTAAATAATTTATAAATACTTCTGATTTCAAAGTATGAGGGGTTGGTCAGTTGAGACCTGTTTGTAGGATAGGATCCACATTGTAAAGTAGTCCATAAAGACCATTTGATTAAGATATCCAGTAATACAGTGTGACCATTTCAGGATTCTTGTGACAAATTTCATTGGTGAAGTGTATCTTTCTCTGTAAATTTGTTCTTTTCTTCATCACAATTACTTCTTATATTCTGAATTCTTATGGGAAGACTAAGAGAATAATTTTTTTTAATCTACACTCTGTCTCTGGCTTGGAACAATTTTTTTGTTTTCCACTAAAGATTGAATTCAAAATTCTTGATTGCTCTATTTTTTATTGGATTCCTAGACCTATTTCATCTCCTCCATGCATTAAATCTTGAGGATCCAATGAATTTACCTACCCTACCCTGCAATGTTATCTTGTCAGACCTAGTTTTTGATCAATTCGGAACTGTGACTCCATTTTCCCAATGGCCCTTTTTCCCCTGTTCCAACCAAACAATTCAAAACACACAAAAAACATTGTACTATCATAACTAGCCTAACATTATAAACTTAAACAAATCTAAATCATACATATAGGTCCCTCTCTAAGTCTTGGAGGGCCATATCCTTGAATCCAAGTGGTTTTGTAGTTACCTTTGCCCATTTCTTCTTCAGCTTGAGAAATTATAGAGTGCTAACACCATGAAAGCTCTACATTTTCTCCCAAAATGTATTTTAGATAGGTTGGTGCTACATGAATTGTTTACCAAACTACTTTGTATAGGGTTGGTGCAACACTATGCATATATAAGAAGGCTATCTGGCATCCTCTCCCATTTTTTCTTGGGTCATAATCATTCAAGGATGTCAAAGAGGCATAGGTTGAAATAGACATATTGGCATCTTCCCACTTTGGAGAAGAAAGGTTCTAGAGGCATGATGCTCTGAACGTGGTCAAAGAGCACTGCATCAGCCAAAGGTACATGTGGGAATAAAAATCCAATGTTTTGGAAGAAGAGGAAATCCAATGCCACTTGAGGACATACTAGGATGTCATCTTCAAGAGAAGGGGAAATCCACTAGGGAGAGTATCAGATGAAAAATGAGTCTTGGAAGCCCAAAATAATCCCAAAGAAGAAGTGGTAGAAACAACAACCATGACAACAACAACAAATTTTGAATCAGCAACAACAACAACAGAGGAAGAGAGAAAAAGGAAATAAATAGAATCTTTTTGAAGCAGAGGAAAACAAAAGAAGGAAAGAAGAGTAAGATGAACAAAAGAGATAGAAATAGGTCAAAGATGTGATAGTAACCAAGTTATCTATAAAAAAACAAAATAAAAAGGAGAGGTACAAAATAAAAAGGAACACTAAGCTAAGTAGAACCACAAATAAGAAGAAGAAGCAATAGCTAAAGCGAAAGTAGTAGCAAAAGATAAACCATCAATGAAAGTAGTTGTAGAAAAGAGAGAAGTTGAAGAGGCATAAGTGGAGGCAACAACAAAAGAACAAAAAAAGTGAGATGAAGAAGAAATAAACAACAATTCTTCCCCCATGGACATAGACATCTTGAGGTCGTTGAATGAATCCCCACTCATGGGTGGACAGTTTTCTCTAGGTGAACTCAGACTAGGACTATTCACACCCTCCAAGCATCAAAACGTTTCAAATATGAACACTTTTAGTTTTGATAAAGCTTTTGGTAGGATAATGTAACAAAACACCAAAAATATCCTAGTTACTAGGAAGGCTCCTCTATCAGTGGTCACCAAAACCACCGTGATAGAGGATTTCAGGAAGGACATGATTTCAATTGCATTAGTTGGCATCGCCTTCATAATGGAATTACAAAATAACCTCAAGGACTTGGTCTGTGAGAACTAAGAAAAGGATGACATGATCAAGGATCTAGAAGAATATCTCAGGAGAAACAAAAAGGATAAGGAAAGAATTAAAGAATTCATAATATGTGTCAAGAAATTCAGAATTTAGCTTCATGAAATGGTGACAAATATGTATGCAAATCTATAGGTTTTCCAACATATAGAAGCACAAATTATGACATAACATAGAAGAGCACAAGCCAATAATGTAGAGTTCACTGACATTAGAGAATGCCTCAATGATATTCAGTGGTGGATCACTGAAAATACAAATTCCCCACCAAAACTACCTTTCATATCAAGGTGGGAGAGAAAGGTTAATTACACTTCCCTCGATAATTTCCAACAAGCCGAGGAGAAGGTTGAAAAGGATATAACTAATTCATTTTGATATTCACTCAACTTCACAAGGCAACACACATCTTAGCACACAAAATTCACCTTCCCCAGATTGAAGAACTATGGAAGATGAAATCTGATAAGTGTTGTTTTGAAGAGGTCGAGCTGAACATGAAGCAGAGGAAAATGAATGCCAGAGATGCAACTAGGGTGATAGTGGACCTGATGGATAATCATCTCATGAAGCCAACCAGGATGCAAAACATGATCCAAGCCTTCATGGTCAAATTGACAAGAGACATAAATACCCTCACAAAATTCAGCAACTCAAGAAGCTTCCCTGGAGTCATTGTTGTTACACATTGTTGTCTCCATTTAAGGACAACATGAAGCTTGGGAATCCTACCTAAGAGACAAAGACAAATGAAGGACATAACAACCAATTTGAATGTACTCACAATCGCCTTATATTTTGTATTTTTTCCAATTGTACTAAAATTTGTATTTATTAGAACACTTGTAAAAGGAGGGAAAGGGGAATATGAAGAGTCATGTAAATTCTTCTTGCAGAATTCAATAATACCTTGTAGGAAATTACATAAGATACTATAAGTAAAGGAGGAGGCTCATTTTGTAGGGGCTCTTCAACCATTTTATTTTTTGGAACTATTTTATGAAATAATATTGAGAATCATTTAGGGCCAATTTTTTTGGAGAGAAATGGTGTTTTCTAATAGTGAGTTTGATTTGGACTACTTCAAGTAATGTATTGTGATGTATGTAAGTGTTGTAATAATGTTTTTTCAGTTACATACTTTTCTTATGTGAACAATAATTTTCCTACAGTGTTGTATTTCTCTCTTATTAATTATTCTGAGATGATGAGAAATTTATGTATTTCTCTCTTATTACCTTGTTTCTCTTTAATAGCTATGTGAAAGGAGTTACTGCAGGGATTAATGGAATTCCCAACTTCTTGTTATTTCCTTTATTTTTTCCTAGATAGGATAGGGTAGAGTATATTTCATTTTTGTTAGTATTTAGTTTCCATTTGTATTCCCCCTTGCATACGGAACTATTTGTTTACCCCCCCATCTCAGTAATGGAAGTTGGGACATAATCTGGATGGATCTCCTAATACAAACGGTGTGTAGTCTAATTGGGACTGTGTAACGGGGAGTACCCCTTATGTTGAAGGGAATTTTTCCTGCATCAATGGGTCCTTACATACTCACCTCTATCATTGGAAACAATTCTTACTTACTCAAAGACAAAGATGGTTGGTTATTTTCCTATACTAGTAATGGTTCACATCTGAAACACTGTGTTGAACCTGGTTGAGTTTTACTGATTTTATCTGCAATGTTTCTTGTATATATTTGATTTTGGTTTGTATATCATTTTTATTATATGCAATTTGATTCTTATTCTCACTTTCTTTTACTTGAGTTTGATTTTGAATCATTTAATCAAGCAATTGGATTAGTTAAGTTACATTAATTTTCATTGGTTTGCAAACATTTTGTTAAATTTTACTTGAATGGTGAAGAATATAGACAACAAAAGATAAATGAATTATCTTTCTTATGTCTACAATGTTATTTTCTAAGTACTTGTCGAACCAACTAAATTACCTTGTTGTAATTTGATTGGTACAACTCTTCCCTATTTTATGCTCTCCTATTCTTCCCTTTCATGAATGTATTTAGTGTAGGCATACTTTAAAATTTTGATCTAAAAGTTTGTTGAGAAATCATTCCCAAAAAGAAGATACAATCATCAAATTAAAATCCAAAGTTCAAAAAAGGAAACCTGATATTCCAAGTTCTAGTTTACTGGAGATAAACTACCTTGTGGAGTTGCCATTTGTTGACTCATGATTCATCACCTACCATAAGAGCTTGCAAATATTTGGGAATCCTATAATATATTTAAAATTTATATATAACTATAATAGGTGGGGTCCCCTAGGAAAAAGCACTAAAAATATTTTCCATTTACCTTATCGGAATTACAACATCATTAATATGGATTATCATCATTGAGCATGCTATCAAATAAATTTATCACTGGAGATCAGTTTGTCTTGGTATATGTGAGGCTATGGTATTTTTTTTCACATGATTATATGCTCACTACACTCAATGGCATTGAAATTTTTGCAATTCAACACTCATGCAAAAACATAGTATTTGTTTGGTATGACAAGTTTTGGATCAACAGGTTTCTTTTCTCAAAGCATATACAGTGGTATATATAGACTTTCTAAGCATAAAGGTCACATGGAATTTTTACCTTTGATGAAAATACAAGCTTGCTCAATTCATGAGACATTAGAACTATGGCTTAAACATAATATGTACAAGATATATATATATATATATATATATATATATATATATGCACTATGAAAGAAGTGGTTGATATGGTTGATATATAGTAAAGTTATGAAGTATATTTGGGTTTTCAAAGCTTAGTATATCAGTTTAACTTGAAATATTTGTACGTATATGGAATATTGATTGATGCAAATGATTGGTATGCTAGTAATAATCATTTGGATGATAATTATGAAGGTTTTGATCAATGCATATATTATGTTTTTGGTATTATTAAGTTTCAATTGATTATGGCATATGCAAATGAAGTTTTCAATCAACATGGGGGTCAATATCTTATGGTTCATTAATAGAATTGGGTTAACATGACAGTAGTAGTGTATGGGCATTGAGTTGGACACTATATTGGCCATGCATTCAATTCGAAATGAAATGGGATTTAATGTTGCCTTATCTGTGCTTTCCCACCTTTGATGTGGCTAGGGTTCTCGTCATTTGGTTTTTGGTTTGGACTATGTAGAGGGAGTTGTGCTTCGACTGGAGAAACCAACCTTCTTGTTCGTTGCTACAACTATTTCAAGCCCTAAGAATTGGTATAAATCAACCACTGAAATAGGATGAGCTTCTTTAGCACAGGGACTAACAGAGGAGGTAACATAGGAAATAGAGGGAAAAGAGGAATAATGACAAATGTATTTTGGCAGCAAGGGAGGCATAAGAGGATGAGATTTTCCATTCATTTTGATGTCGATTCAGAAGTAGTAAAGAAAGTATAGGCTATGGTGGTATCTATAGAAAAGTAAGTAGAATCAATAACAAATCCATTTGTTGATTTTGTAGGTTTTGTAGATTATGTTGTTTAAGTAGTTGACTAAGTACCACCAACATCCATTTAAGCATCTTATCCACCAGTAGCACTAGCAACAACATAAGTAGTAGCTTCGCGTGTTTACCTAGTTGTTTGACCTATTGAATAATCATATCGAGATATAGATTCATACCTTCATTATCAATATCGATATTCTGACCCTCGTGAATGATCCAGGTGGATATCGGGGGCCACCCACCTTTTCCAAATGGTTCAAAATAGTTTTCTGGCCATTTTGGCAATTTACTATTTTTAGCAAGTTTTCACTTCCGGGGCCATTTTGAGGGCCTAAATGAAGGTTTTTTTGAGATAGAGGCTCTCAATGATAACCAAAGGCATATTGATCCCCCAAAATGAATCTCCTCAACGATACCTTTACAACGAGCTATCACACGCCTAAAACGGAGATCGTATGCAAAAGTTACGACCCCGGGAAGTTGATGCACCAACTTACCCAAACGGGGCCCACATGACTTTTGGCGCTTCATCTCCTAGGGTTAGGTTTTTGGATGTCTAGGAATTTTGGCATTCCCGATTATTGTAAAAAGGCCTCCAGAACCTCATTGTAACCATCTTCTTGCGAATGCGAGTAGCCGTCACATCTCTTCTCAGAGATAAGCTGCCACCATTCTAGTGAGTCTTTCACTCTGTATTTTTACAGTCTTTGTACATTTCTTTGATTAATAGAAATCGGTATTACTGTATATCTGTGTTTATGGTTGCATCTCTAATGCATTTCTATTATATTATTGAATATCTGCAATATCTTTGTGCATCTCTTTATTATATCTCCGCTCTCATTTCGTGCCGAAAATAATCCGGATCAGTGGTATCAGAGCAGGCTGCTCTTGTTCATTTTTTTCGGTGCATGTCCCCGACGAGGTCCGAGTATAGCAAGTTGGGTCTCGAGCTTGTCTCTCTTGAGGACAATTGCTCTCACACACCCAAGAAACCCTCAATGGCGGAAGAAAAGAAAAACGATGGAGCAGACGATCCTATCAGTCTATTGCTTGAGCAAGCTCTCACGTGACAGAGGGACGAAATGATGGAGAATTTTTCCCACATCCTTCAACGCCTCCCAATAGCATCAGGTGCATATTCATCAAGCGACCACTTTGGAGGCACCTCTCCTTTCAAGGTACAGGTTAATTTTGATATTCCCGTATTTGAAGGTCAAATAGATGCAGATGCCCTAGATAAATGGTTAAATCTGCTAGAAGGTTATTTCTCTATTCA
>ML799772.1:249470-264026 GCA_009831015.1 Picea engelmannii
CAATAGCCATATGATATTTATTTTGGAAACTTTAAATATCATAATTTTGGTATTTTGAGAGATACAAGTGTTTGTTGATTTGGAATATTTTAGATGGGTGTTTTGTTTTGATATATTTCATGTTGGGGAATAGGGTGGATGATCCAGGTGGATATCGGTGGCCACCCACCTTTTCCGACTAGCTCAAAACAATTTTCTATCAATTTTGGCAATTTACTATTTTTAGCAATTTTTAACCTCCGGGGCCATTTTGAGGGACCAAATGAAGGTTTTTCAAGATTGGGGTTCTCAATGATATCTGAAGGCATGATTGAGCCCCCAAAATGAATCTCCTTGACAATACCTTTACAATGAGCTATCACACGTGTAAAACGAAGATCGTATGCAAACGTTACGACCCCGGGAAATTGATGTACTCACTTACTGAAACGGGGCCCACATGACTTTTGGCGCTTCATCTCCTAGGGTTAGGTTTTTGGATGTCTAGGGTTTTTTGAATTCATGTTTATCGTAAAAAATCCTTCAGAGCCTCATTGTAACCATGTTCTGGCGAATGCAAGTAGCCATCACATCTCTTCTCAGAGATAAGCTGCCACCATTCTAGCGAGTCTTTCACTCTGTATTTTTACAGTCTCTGTACATTTATTTCATTAATAGAAATCATGTATTACTGTATATCTGTGTTTATGGTTTCATCTCTGATACATTTATGTTATCTTATTGAATATATGCAATATCTCTGTGCATTTCTTTATTATATCTCTACTCGCATTTTGTGCCGAAAATAATCTAGATCAGTGGAAGTGGTTATGAAACAGACAGAAAATTTTGTAGACAAACAAAGAGGGGATAAAATTTTGAAGACAAAGGTAGTGTCTAAAGACACCATTACAACACTTAAGCAGAGAAATCTATTATCAAAACACCAAAATGCATTTTTCACATCTCGATCTGCATGATCCACATGTAATTCATTAGAATATGATAATGACCCAAGAGGTTTTTTATTTATAGCCTCAAGATCTAACCACTTTCCTTGTAATTAGGCATATCTTATTCACATATAACCATAGATTTTTAGTGTTGACTCCGTCAAATCTACATTGTCTAGTCGACTCGACAAGGATGCTCGACCTTACCAACCATGCGTCAAACTCATAGTCGATTGGAGGGTTGGTCAATCCACCTCCCAACTATCTTTGACTATCGGTTGACTATCCGACCGATGGGCATGTCGATTACTTGACCAAATGATGTAGATATCTGATTGATCGTCTGACTAAATATTTCTAGATGTAGGTAGATATCCCAACATATTTTTTCCAGATGTAGGTCAATCACCCGACCAATTGAATCTATGATAATTGTGATGAGCGATCAATTATTGATATTCCAATACCCCCCATCAACACACATCTCTATAGATTAAAGAGGTGAAATTACATCATCATGAAACCCCCCCATAATTGCATCTTCTTAAATCCAAAGAATCATATGGATCTTGATAAATCTATCTTCAGATAAATATTTAGTGAATATATCAACAACTTGATGATTTGTTATGTAATATTGAATACAGACAATGTTCGCATGAACCAACTGTCTCAAATAGTGAGTGTGGAGCTCAACATGCTTCATCTTACTTTGGGAAACAATGTTGCCAGAAAATTGTATAACACTTTGGTTATCAAAATAGATTATAGTCGAGGTATGAACAAGAAATCCAAGTTCATCCAGAAGTTGGTGGATCCAAACTGCTTCATTACCTTCTTGAACGAAGCCACAATATTCTACTTATATAGTTTAAAAGGAGACTATATTTTGTTTCATGTACAACCACACCAACAATCCAATTCTTAGATGAAATACATAGCTATAAATGGATGTTTGATCATCATTGTCATCAACTCAGTCAGAGTTCATGAATCTGACCAACGAATATAAACTTTGACAATACTTGATACCAAATTGAGTGGTACCCTTGAGATAACATACAATTCATTTAACTATTTTCCAGTGCCTTTCTCTGGGGTCCTACATGAACTGAGAAACCACACTAAAAACAAAGGAAATTTTATGGTTTACTATGAGTAAGATAAATAATACTACCAACCATATTTCAATAAAGTGTAGCATTGACTTGAGGTATTTGACAAGTTTCAGTGAGCTTAACTCCATATTGAAAAGGAGTAGCACAGGGATTACAATATTCCATCTTAAAACATCTCAAAATATACATCACATATTTATATTGAGAAATGAAAAAAAATCACACAATGGAAATACTTCAAGACCCAAAAAATAATGCAAAGTACCAATATTTTTCATGCCAGAGGAGTCAGCAAGTTGTTTCTTCAATCTAAGAATGAGATTACTATTATTGTTAGTAATGCAGAGATCATATACATATACAACAATAATCAAAGTGTCTCCATTGGTATGGAGTACATACAAGTTGTGATCATATTCACAGTATTTGAAACCAAGTTGAAGAATGAAATTTTCGGTCTTAGCATACCAAGCTCAAGGATATTTATTCTAACCATAAAGAGACCTTCTTGAGTCGAAAAACCAAGGTTGAATCTATTGGGGTCCTATAATCATAGGTGAATTGATTCTTCAACTATTTATTTGGCATTGCTCTCATAACGAAGACATCTGGCTTGTTGATCTCGGTTGATTTCACTTCTCCATCCATCTATTTCACCCGATCCTTCATCACCTTGTTGCACCCCCCATGCCCTCACCCTCCATTTTTCACCCCTCCACAATTTTCGTCCCTACATAAATAAACAAGCTTAGGATAAAAAACATTAGGTTAATAATAAATGGTTAGTGACATTTTTAACACTAATTAGCATAATAATGTTAATTTAATTTGTGTAGTTAGATTAATAAAACTAGGTCAGGCTTGTTAATAATAAATTAATTAATAATTAATTGAAACCTAGGCTTGAAACTAATTAAAAATAATTAATTAAATAATTAGTAATTAGGTTAGTTTGTTTAAGTTAGCAATTAGGTTAGTATATTAGAATTAAACATTAATTTAAAATAAAATAAAACATATAAATATAAAACAATTTTAAAAATTTAATTAAATAAAACAAAATAAAAAATAAACATAATAAAACTAAACTAAAAAACAAAATAAATAATAATAATAATAATAATAATAAATTATTTAAACAAAACTATATCCTAAGTTCTAAAACCCAAACCCACACCCATGAATCTTTCCCCATACATCGGACCCGCCCCCTCCCTTACGTCACTCAACAAAAGCGGGGTTCGAAAAGTAAAACCACCATAGGACACTTATCACTACCATGTGAATTCATACCCCCCCCGTAATACCACTTACCACCATAGGCGGGGTCTGAAATCCATTCTCCCTCCTCCAAAACTGCTTTCCCCGAAAATCAAAATTGTTTTTCCCTGTTTGACCACCTGTCTTCCAAGGACGATTCTAGGAAAAAAAGAAGGTGTTTTGAGAAACATAGAGAGGTTTTTTTCTCTAACAGGATGAGAAAAAATAACCTCTCTTAGTTTTTTCACAGGAATCGGGTACTGGGAGAATCGAAGGCATCACTGAGCACCATTTTTCAGGATTCCATGTTTCCTGATTTTGTCATGTTTTTGCAGTAGCTGTTTTGGAGAGATGGAGATGAATTTGGAAAACCTAAAAGAGGTGTTTTCGTAGGACATGTTCATATACAATAAATTATTTCAGTTTTTGCACAACTATCATATTTTTGGAGATACAATCGTCTGAGTTGACCCCTATTTTCAGCAATTTGGCCCACCTTTCATGGAAGACAGTTCAAAATTTTCAGGGATTTGTTTCTATTTTTGGCCAAGTTGTTGAATTCGACCTCCTGATCTTGGGGGATAAATTTTCTATATATTGTTATAATTCAAATGTAAAAGGGGGGGTCAATTGAGACTTGTTCCTAGAATAGGATCCAGATTGTAAAGCATCTCATAGAGCCTCCTGTGTTTATCAATCCAATAATACAGTCATAGGAGTTATAGGATTCATGTGTCAATCTTGGCGATGAAGTGATTTTATTCACTGTTATTTGTTTCCATTGTATTTCTTAAGTTATTCATATTCTAAATTATGCTAAGATTTGTAAAGAAAATAATTTTTTGAGATATACACTATATTTTTGGCTTTGACATAATTATCAATATTTTATACTCAATGGTTAATTCTAGGATTCTTGATTTCCCTATTATTACCTAGTCCTCTCATATTCTCCTCCAAATCCAAAATCAACCTCAAATAATCCAACAAGAGTGCCTACATTTCCTTGTAGTGTTGTCTGTAGAACCTATCATTGATTGAACCCCATATTGTGACTCCATTTCCTAATGGTTTTTACCTTGTTGTTCCAACCCAACAATTCAAAACAAACAAATAACCTTGTACTCGTATAACTAGCCCAAAATTCCCAGCAAAAAAATATATATCAGACAGAGCGAGCCCTCTCTTAGTCTTGGAGGCCTAGATCCATGAATCCAAGTGGTTTTTTATTACCTCTATGACTGCCTCCACATCCTTGGGAAAATTGCAGAGTGCTAACATAGTGGCAACCATACTATTAGAATATGAATGAATGTGCTCGTTTTTCCATTGACAATATCTCTATTGTCACCCAACCATAGCATGAAGCCACCCTTTGAGCACCTTAACCTTGACAGAGAATCACTCCAGAATAAAAACCTAGGCTAGATAGCCAAACAAAGGGTAGAGCACCTTTCCCCAAGGATAACGCACCAACAAGAGCTGGTCAGATAGTCCAAACCGTAACCAAGAGATAATCCAAGCCAAACGTGATATGCTAGCTGCAGCAACTGCAATGGCAGCTCTCCTCCAAACCTGTGCACAAAACTAGGCACTTTCGTGCGCACAAGTGTTGCTCTACAATTCTGAGACTGCCTGCTGGAATGAAGACTAGCCTCCTATATTTATAGTAAATATGGCTAACTGCCTGAGCCAACTTCTCATTCCGGGTATCTGTTTGTTCAGTATATATTATTTCTTCTGGCCGACTTCTTCTCTTGGAGGCTAATAACCTAATACAAGTTATCCTCTTGAGCCGACATGTCTTCTAAGGTTATTAGCCAAATCATTAGGGTTTCTTCTTGCTTTCTGGAATATTCTATTCTCGTCAGGTTTACACGTGGAGGTAAATACCTCCCGCAGCTACCATAATATCAACACTCCCTCCTAGATAGAGAGGTATTACAGGTAATGGTATTGAGCACAAATATACCATTCACCCAGTAGCATCAACATAGTTGTATAGACTATCTCATGACTAGATCATGAGCACCATCATCACCATTAGTGTCATCAGCTGCATCATCTCTCGGAATCATACTCTATATGAGTAATGATACTCACTCCACAAAGTGACACAAGAGTCATTCTTCTAACCTAGAAGAGTAAATGTTTTGAACCATTTTCTGTTTGGAAAATCTCTATTCATTGACCATCCATTTAACAGATAATCATTTTCAACACTAATGATAGTCTTCAAGTCAATTGGCACAATATCATTCAATAGAACACAACTATGTCTATCCATAGTAGTACAAAACTACAATCCAGGGGTACACTACCACACCAAGTACCACATAGATACTTGAACAAATGGTGGAACACATCCACCACAGTAGTATACATCTATTGTCTAGAAACATACGATCTTCATAAAAATCATCTGATATCAACCTGCACAGAAACAATGTTATGATATAAAATGAATCATCTGGGCCATTCTTTCACTCACATCTGTGATATTTGGAAGAGCATCTTCCTTCAAACAATAAAACATTAGTGATGAGCTATTTGGACTATTCTTTTCAAGCAAGGAAGAATAAATGTCCTGCTTTTCTGAGCATGGACCATTCCCCACCTTGGGCCATTCCTCTGACACTAAACAAAGTGTAACCTGGAGAGAATGAGTCTTCCCTAAGGAATTCCTGTCCCTAACTGTTGAACCTGGACCATTCCCCACCCTAGGCCATTCCTCCGACACTAAAAAAATTTCAACCTAGAGAGAATGAATCCACCCTAAGGAATGACTGTCCGGACCATTTCCAAAGGAAATGACTATCCTTCACCAACCTCCAAAACAGATCATTCCCCATGTTAACCACAATGGGAAATCATTATCTGGCAAGGAGGGCCAGTCTTCTTGAGTAACCCTCAAGAAGAGAGACTACCCTATACCACTTCCCATGTTAACCACAATGCGAATTCGCTGTCTATGGTACATCAACAATATGGACCATTTTCCAAACTGAAAAATGTCTATCCTTCAAAAATCTCAATCCACTTTCCGAACTGGAAAGAATCTACTCATCCTGGACCATTTTTTGAAATGAAAAATGACTGTCCATCAATCAATAATACATTAGTGCTCCCTCCCAACCTGGGATTCATATATTCCCTTTTCAATAAGGAAGTCATCTTCACGAGCTTGATCTTGAGTACGCAAACTCTTTCATCTTGGACATAAGATTTACCAAAATGTCTGCTTATCTGCTCATCCGTGGAGATATGTATTGGAGAACCACTTTCTCCTTTTTGGACTTCATCACAGATAACGTAATTCTTGATTTCAAATGTACTTCGGTCTGGAACACTTAGTTTTCTCTGAAGGCTTCATGTAGCTTTGATCAATAAAGTATATCATTGTTGGAAAACTGGAACATATCCATGTGGCACTTCTTTTGTCATCATGGGATCTAATCTTCTAAGTAATAATCTTGATACAATATCTATGTTATAGAAAATATTCACCATGCTTCTATTATTCACTGGAGGTTCTCCACCAAGTTATCTTCTTCCATCTGCATACAAGGGTCTCTTTTTGGTATGCTTCAAATTCTTGAGGTTGCTCTTCATATGCTTTTTTTTCAATTTCTCTAGAGAACAGTCTTTGCATTCATCTAATGTAGAACTCCAACCCATGGATATTGCGGATGATATAAAGACTCATGTATAGGTATGTCTAGTTTATTTGGAACAAGTAATCATTATAGTCTTCTCCCTCCATCTGTGAGAACCTCTAGTTCTGGATCTTGCAATGCTTGCATATATACATTGTTCTTCATCACAAATTTCAGTTCCTCTGTTTAATTTCTTTTATTTAGTTCATATTAGGTTGGTAATCTTGTGATTCTTAATACAGTGACTGGTTGTTCTAGTTTCTCTTTCTTTCTTGGAATCTTCATGTTCTTCCTGATGTTTTCATTTAGCTCTTGGGTCCATGGAGTTTCTTATAGATTCCATGCCCTAAAGATTCCACTTCTTCCTTTCATTATAGAATCATGGATGTGGATGGAAAACCAGGGATACTTTAAGGCTTCTCTTCAAAGAAGACTTATTCTGAGGTCGAACTGAACACGTACTGTCTTTCATGGCTGCTACCAAGGATATATACTTCATCATCTTCAATGGATTATATGATTATCTCCCTCCTAGTCCTTGCTTCATGTATGAGTGAATATAATCGACTCCCTCCATCTAAAAAATTCCATGCTTCTGTTTGCATCTTGATTGTCTTATACAATATATAACCGACTCCCTCTGTCTAACATAGTCCATGCTTTCGTCTTATCGTCTTCTGCAAAACATCACAAGTCTTTCTCCAATTTCCTCTTGATTGTTGACTTATTTCTGTCTTTTCTTCTTCTAAGTATCTTCATGATTGATTCTGATTTCGACTTTCCTTGTATAATGATAGAAGTCCTTATCTTGTTGTTCTTCCATAGGTATATTTATTCTTGGAACACATTATATTTTGAGAGATAGATATACAAGATATGTACAAAGATGATGCAAACAAGATATGTACAAGAACTAAGAAGAGTATTGTTACCTTCAGAAGAAGAAGTCTCTTTCATCTTTCTTAGTCTTGTTTGTAGGTTACTTTTCTTAGGAAACTGATTCTTCGTGTTTCTCCTTCCTTTTCTTTAGTTCGGGACAATGATTATTGTAGTGACCATACTTTCGACAGTTGAAGCACTGTATTTTTGAAATATCTTTCTCTTGATTTGGCTTCCTCCTTGAACCAATCTTCCTTTTGTTCCTAAAATTCTTGAATCTTGTTGTGAAGGCTTGATCATCATATTTATTTTGGGGTTTCTCTTTTGCACTGATCTTGGATTCTTCTTGAGCACATCAAGTCCAAATTTCTTCAAATGTAGGATACTCCTTCCTTGTGTTCATGCTTGCGGAAAATGCATCCCATGTATTGGGAAGACCATTGAGTACTATGTTTACCAATTCCTTCTCTGAAATGATCTCTTCAATAGCTTGTAGTTGATCTCTTAACTGGGAGATCCTCACAAGGTATGATGTTATGATATCATCATTCATCTTCATGTCACGGAGCTCATTCTTTAGACTCATTATTTGTCCAATGTTTCTGACTGAAAAGATGTTTGTTAGGGCATCGTACATCTTCTTCGATGAGTCAAGATGGGAGATGTATGGTATCAAGTGCTATTTTATAGAGTCCACTATGATACTCATGGAATTTATGTCACCGTCTTTGAACTTCTCCATAGCTTCAACGTTCTGCGGTTCCTTCTCTTTTCCTTCTTCAAACTTTGGTTCCATGATATTTCCTTTCATGATATACAACACTTTATTCTTAGCAAGGATGAGGCAAATACTTTTCTTCCATGATCTGAAGTTAGAATCTCCATCTAACTTTTTCTCTGACTTCATAGAGTAAGTCATGGGTTCTTTGACTTGGTCAACCCTAGATTTGACGAAAACTTCAAACTTGATGTATTGGCTTGCTGAGAGGACCAAGAGATGCACTAGGCTAGGGTGAATTGATCTATATGGAAATTAGATCAATGCCTTCACTTATGGTGCCTCAACGAGAGAATTAGGGTTTCTGCAATTGCACCTACTAGTAACCCTAGCGAGAGTGCTATGGTGACTACTCCTACTAGAAACCGTAGTGACAACTCTTCAACGAGCCTAATATCCTTATGGCTATGTTTCCTTCCAGTGGTTAGACTAAATGAAGGAGGTATGGGCCCATAACCTGTTAGAATATGAATGAATGTGCTCGTTTTACCATTGACAATATCGTTATTGTCACCCAACCATAGGTTGAAGCCACCCTCTGAGCACCTTAACCTTGACAGAGAATCACTCCAAAAGTAAACCCTAGGATAGATAGGAAAACAAAGGGTATTGCACCTTTCCCCAAGGATAGCACACCAACAAGATCTGATCAGATAGTCCAAGCCCTAACCAAGAGATAGTCCAAGACAAATGTGATATGCTAGCTACAGCAGCTGTAATGGAATCTCTCCTCCAAACCTGTGCACAAAACTAGGCACTGCAGTGCGCACAAGTGTTGCTATGAAATTCTGAGACTGCTTCCCAGAATGAAGACTGGGCTCCTGTATTTATAGTAAATCTGGTTAACTGCCTAGGCCGACTTCTCATTCTGGGTATCTATTTGTTTAGTATATATTATTTCTTCTGGTTGATTTCTTCTCTTGGAGGCTAATAACCTAATACAAGTTATCCTCTTGAGCTAACATGTCTTCTAGGGTGATTAGACAATTCATTAGGGTTTCTTCTTGCTTCCCGAAATATTCTATTCTCGTCAGGTTTACACATGGAGGTAAATACCTCCCGCAGCTACCATAATATCAACACTTACTAGGGAATGTTCCTTAGAAAAGTGTATTAAGTTCCATATCTGATTACTAATGGTGGACAATGATCAGACACAAGAAGGATGAATCATCCTCCTGGCAACTCCAATCAAATCCAATGAGTTTCAAAGACTCCACTAGAGGAAGAACCTGAAACATGAGAAGACAATCTAAAAAGATCAGGTATGCAAGTTGGAATTGTACCCAAGACATAGTTGGTTTTATTTTTAATTATTTCATCCCTTTTTGTGAACCTGTCCAAGATCATATTGGTGAAACTCATGTTGACCAAATTCAACCCAAGGAGCCTCAAGAGATCAATCCAAGTTTTACAATATTTGTACATATTCCTACACCTTTATATATTCCAGATAAATACAAGCCTCTTGTATTACCTCCTATACTCCATCATTTCCCTGCCAATTATTACGAACATCTTCCTAGGTTTGATGGAGAACATGGTAATATCACATATGAAAAAAACATACAAGGTTTTGAAAATTATGTTGACCTTTTCGAGGTTGAGGAAGATGATGTCTGCATTAGGATTTTTGCTTTATCTTTGCAAGGTAGAGCTAAGGAATGGTTCAAAATTTTGTCAGTTGCAAGCATTCCCAATCTTCAACAGTTTGTAAAAATCTTCCTTAATAAATGGGAGATCAAGAGAAATCGTTTCCTCATTCTAGAAGAGTATGATCATTTGAAATGACACCTAGGAGAAACAGTGTAGCACTTTTCAGCAAAGTTCAACCAAGTTTACAATTCAATGCTTGCTGAGATAAAGTCTCCCCCTGGTTTAGCTCTTTTACACTACCCAGATTCCTTTGATCTGGAGATGGAATTTCAACTAAGAGAGAGGAACACTACTACACTCAAGGAGATGCAAGATAGTGAAATTAGTGTGGAAGCAAATTTGTTGATCAAAAGGTCAAAGATCAAGGCAAAAGAAAGGAAGAAAATAGCAAAGGAGCAGCTAAAATCTTCAGAAGCTAAACTGGACATTATGGCCATCATAATGAAATAAATGATGTAGAAAGTCATCATGGAAAATGAACTTGTTGTTCAAGGGAATCATGTTTCATTGGTTACAGAGAAAGAAAGGGTCATTGTTCCCAAACACTTTGCAGCTCATCCTTGGTATCATGGATTGGAAAATGATTGTTTCATGTATTCAATTCACAACGTTGTCAAAGATGAAACTCCAACTCAGCTTGTAGAAGAGCCATCAACTGATATGATGTGTATTTTTTATGACATTTAATTTATGGATGATCTACCCAAGCACAATCAATACGATGAGGATTACATCAAGATGGATTTTCCAAAGCAATCAACAACATATTTTTGGGAGGAAGAAGATCAGCTGCAATTCAAACATGACAGTTAGCCTGTGCATAACAATTATGATAACAATGAGCTAAATGAAAAAAAATTTAGAGTAAGTGGAAAGACTTTACCCTTATGTTTCTCTTCATTTCAATTTCTGAGAGAAAATTATAAACAAGTTGTAAATAGTGAAGATGTAGAATCTTATAATGAATCAGTTAAGGATGTCATTGATGACATGGAATTTGTTTTAGATCTAGTATTATAGCCACTAAGTTCCCTTGACTTTCAAATTTCAGATGAAAGTTCAGAGCCTGAAACAAAATTTGAATCAGTGGAATATAACTATGTACCATTAGTCTTTAATTCATTTCAAATTTTGAAGGAAACTCTTGAGGAGATGTTGAAGGATAAATACATACAAAGTCAGGAAATTTCATTTGAATCAATGCAGTAGTCATGTCAGTCTCTTCAGGATCCAATAGTTGATTTGTTGGATGACCTGTGTTGTCAACATCATGTTTCATGTGCCAATTATGGACTTGAAAGAATTTATGATATAGACATGGTTAGACAATCATTTTCATGGTTTGATTCAGCAAGGGATTTTTCTCAAAGTTCATTAGAAAATCTACAAACAAATCAGAGTTTGCATAATAATACAGATGGCATATGTGTATTATCAAGTCATGGCCTTAAAATGGATAAATTTGAATATCAGAAGATAGGTCATTTTTATCATGATCCTATAGCTATATATATGGAGGAGCTATTATTTTTAGAATGCCCATTGATACCTAAAGTTTCTATGATTGTCCACGGTCCTAGGGATTTGTGTTGTGAAGATCAGGTTGGAAATTAGTCTATGTTTCCCATGCAAGTTCTATTTCTGATACTGGTTCAAAACATTGAAAGAGAAGATTTATTAGAGCAGTTTCTTGACTGGTTGCACTGGCATTATTGTATCATTTAGAACAACAAAATTATCAATAGTGTAGGGTAGGTAGAAATTTGACTAATCTCAGTCATTTGAGCATTTTTTAGCAGTGTGTGGCTTCCAATAGAGTTTGCAGCTGATAGTGTATAGTTCAGCGTTCATTTTAATTTGAGCCAGTTCGAAGATTGTAGTTGCAGTGACTCCATGGCCCAATGGATAAGGCATTGGTCTATGTGTTCATATTTCTATGGTTCTTGTCACCTCTTGAAAGAAATTCCATCCCCAAGTGGAGCCTATGTTGGGGTCCTATAGTCGTAGGTGACATGATTCTTCATCTATCTATTTGGCATTGCTCTCATAACGAAGACATCTGGCTTGTTGAGCTCGGTTTATTTCACTTCTCCCTCCATCCATTTCGCCCAATCTTTCATAACCCTGTTGCACCCTCCATGCCCTCACCCTCCATTTCCCACCCCTCCACCGTTCTCATCCCTACATAAATAAACAAGCTTAGGATAAAAAACATTAGGTTAATATTAAATGGTTAGTGACATTTTTTAACACTAATTAGCATAATAATGTTAATTTAATTAGTGTAGTTAGATTAATAAAACTAGGTTAGGCTTGTTAATAATAAATTACTAATTAATTAATAATTAAATTGAAACCTAGGCTTCAAACTAATTAAAAATAATTAATTGAATAATTAGTAATTAGGTTAGTTTGTTTAAGTTAGAAATTAGGTTAGTATATTAGAATTAAACATTAATTAAAAATTAAATAAAACATATAAATATAAAACAATCTAAAAATTTTAATTAAATAAAACAAAATATAAAATAAAAAGAAATAATAAAAAACAAAAATAAATTAATTAAACAAAACTATATCCTAAGTTCTAAAACCCACACCCATGCATCTTTCCCCATATATCGGACCCCCCCCTCCCTTATGTCACTCAACCAAAGGGGGGTCTGAAAAGTAAAACCACCATAGGACACCTATCACCACTATGAGAATTCGGAACCCCCGCCTAATACGACTTACCACCCTAGGGGGGTCCAAAATCCACTCTCTCTCTTCCAAAAGCGCTTTCCCCCAAAATCAAAACCATTTTTTCCTATTTGACCACATGTCTTCCAAGGAGGATTTCGGGAAAACCCGAAGAGGTTTTGAGAAACGGAGAGAGGCTTTTCTCAGTAACGGGCTAAAGAAAAATAACCTCTCAAGTTTTTCACAGTTATCAGTAATTGGGAGAATCGAAGCCATCTCTGAGAACCATTTTTCAATATTCCATGTTTCCTGATTTTGTCATCTTTTTGTGGTAGCTGTTTTGGAGAGATGGAGACGAATTTGGAAAAACCAAAAGAGTTTTTTGTGCAGGACAGGTTCATCTAAAATAACATCTTTCATTGTTTCCACAACTATCATATTTTTGGATATACAAGCGTCTGAGTTGACCCCTATTTTTAGCAGTTCGACCCACCTTTCATGGTAGACAGTTCAAAATTTTCCAGGGATTTGTTTCTATTTTTGGCCAGGTTGTTGAATTAGACCTCCTGATCCTGGGGGATAATTTTTATATATATTGTTATAATTCAAATATAAAAGGGGGGATCAATTGATACATGTTCCTAGAATAGGATCCAGATTGTAAAGCATCTCACAGAGCCTCTTGTGTTCATCAATCCAATAATACAGTCACAACAGTTACACAATTCATGTGTCAATCTTGGTGGTTAAATGTTTTTATTCACTTTTATTTGTTTCCATTTTATTTCTTAAGTTATTCATATTCTAAATCATGCTAAGAGGTGTAAAGAATAGAATTTATTGATACATACACTATGTTTTTGGCTTTGACATAATTATCAATATTTTTTGCTCAATGGTTAATTCTAGGATTCTTGATTGTCATGTTATTACCTGGTCCTCTCATCTTCTCTTCCAAGTCCAAAATCAACCTCAAACAATCTAACAAGAGTTCCTACATTTCCCTGTAAGGCTATCTATAGAACCTGTCATTGATTGAACCCCAACTTGTGAATCCATTGCCCAATAGTTTTTACCTTGTTGTTCAAACCCAACAATTCAAAAGAAACAAACAACGTTGTACTCTTATAACTAGCCTACAATTCTCAGCAAACAAAGATATATCAGACAGAGAGAGCCCTCTTTGAGTCTTGGAGGGTTAGATCCATGACTCCAAGTGGTTTGATGTTACCTGTGTGACTGCCACCATAGCCTTGGGAAAATTACAGAGTGCTAACATAATCTATCACAAAACTAGGTGGTTGTTCCATGCAAATTTATTCATATAGGTCTCCATGAATAAAGGAACTCTTTGTTGGATTACTGAGAGGGGGGGTGAATCAGTAATAACGTAATTTTAATCCTTTTTCTTCAAATGTTATATCAATGTAGAATTATTATCCAATAATGAGCAGCAATGAACAAATGAACAATCATACACATACACAGTACACCAGTGTTTTACGTGGAAACCCAAATCGGGAGAAAACCACGGAATGCTTTTTCTTATATGTCTTGAAGAATTACATTCATTGGAAGCACCAACTTCCTTTGTT
>ML799772.1:264126-279916 GCA_009831015.1 Picea engelmannii
CCTTCACAACTAGGCATGCTTTATGTCACTCAACAATACCTTCATAGTTAAATTTGGTCATGTAGACCCATCAACACTTCACAACATTCTTTCCTTCTAGTCAGGGAACCAAGTCCCAAGTATGATTTTTTGACAAAGAATCAGTTTATGTATACATAACCTCCTCCAATTCAGATCATCCTTGAGCATTTGAGTATGAAACGAGATCAGAAGTTTCAATTACATGAGTCATCAAGGAAATTATGGCATTTTTCTTTTGACTTTGATTTTTTCGTCCAGAGGAAATATCATTGACATCAGCTCCAACAAATTTAATTTTCTTGGCAACCCATCTCGCTGTTGAAGTTTGAGTAGCTTCGGAAGATATTCTTATTATATTGATATTGTATTTGACCGAGAAAAAACCCTAAAGAATAATATTATAATATATTTGTTAAGTCAACCCTATGTTGCGTTTGTAAAATCCGGCCCTATTGTGCCTTGACAAGTCAATTTTAAATTAGAAATATAAAGTGGACAGGTCGTCCCTAACCTAATTTATGGGGGGGTGCAACTTGTATTTATAAGAGGCTAGGTACATCAATTGGATAAAATAAATAAAAATGTCTCTCACACTCACACAAGATAAGTGTGAAAGTTTGAGAGAGTGACTCAGCTACAGAGGAAGAGTGACACAACTACAGAGGAAGGGTGTTTTGGTGAAAGATTTTGAATATCTATTGGAGGACTATCTTGGTCTAGTGGTGCGCTACCCTATTCTGGTTAGGGTTTCTAGTTTGTCTTTTGTTTTGGTGAGATCTCTCTTAGGATATACATTGTACTTGTTGAAGAATATATATTGAATACATTTTGCTGGGGTTTCTGCCCCATGAGGGTTTCCTGGGATAAATCTGTGGATGTCTTTCTTTCAGTGATCCTTATGCAAGCAGTTATTGTTTTAATAGACTAAAGTTAAAGAATACTACACACACTTAATTATTTAATAACAAATTTAACATGGTATTAGAGCTATCCTAAAAGAATCCATTTTCATAGTTTATAATAGCTCATTGGGGAAAATAAGACCATAGGAAGACTCTCCTAAACCTATCATATCTTTCCTTGGGTTTATATTCTCAGTTTGACAAAGTTTTGAAAACTGCAACTAATGTTGCAACTTCTGCAGTTGTTGCAACTTCCTACAACTACACAAAACCATAGAAGGTGTTTTCACACATTTTTTGAAAGACATTGTTCAAAGTAAGACCACTAATAAACTCACCTTAGGAGGGTGTGCCTTTCCCTCTGAGCTGAATTCCAAAATTCATAATTTAAAAAATTAGGGTTTCCTCATAAACTCTAGTTCAAGATGTCTTGGCAGCTGTAGACTTGAAGTTGGAACTGATCACCTTGGAATAATACACTCTAGTAAGTACAAAACCTTTCCTTGAAAAGTTCTTATTTTTCTTATTCTATTGTTCAATCACAAGATGGCACCTAGTACCAAGCTTGATGATAAGCTTGAAAGTGTTGATAACTTTCGATCATGAAAGTACAGAGTGATGCTCATTATAGAAGAGAATGATTTAGAGGATTTTATAAAAGAAGAATTTCCATAACGTAATGAAGATGAGGCTAAAGAAAAGTACAAAAAGAACGTAGTGAAGGTGAAGAGAATCATTGTTGATTTTATCAAGGATCATTTGATCCTCCATGTCTCATCATTGAAAACTCCCAAGAAAATGTTTGATGCCTTATCCTGATTGTATGAAGGAAACAATATCAACTAGAAAATGAACTTGAGGACACAACTCAAGAATGTGAATATGTAGATTTCAAAAACTATCCAATCATACTTCACAATGGTGTCTCAAATCAAAGAACAACTTCAAGCCATTGGAGACACAATCGAAGAAGCATAATTAGTAATGACTACATTGAATGGTCTCCCCAGATATTTGGAATCATTCATTCAGGGTATATGTCCAAGAAGAAGGCTAAAAAGGTTTAGCATGTTATGGGAGGATTGTACTCAGGAAGAAGCCATGTTCGTTGCAAGAGAATAGAAACTAGGTGATGAAGAAAATCAAGCTCTAGCATCTCATGCTAGAAAATGAAAGAGAAAGAAGGAAGCTCATTCATACAAGAAGCCTCATGGATTACAAAAGACACATAATTTCAAGAAGGATTTCTCAAATTACAGATGCTTCATTTGTTAGAATATGTGACACATTGCCATAAACTGTCCCAACTCCAAAGGTCAGGTCAGAAAAGGAAAGTATAAAATACATCATTCTCATGATGTAGAAGATGATGAACATGATCATGAGAAAACCAAATAAGAAGACTCAAGTGAAGAATTTGTTTTGATCTCAGATCATACAGGTACAATCACTCATGGAAGTGACACATGGATTATTGATAATGGTGCTTCTAAGCACATGACTGGTTATAAGGAATCTTTCTCATACCTAGTTCAGAAATATTCACCTCACAAGATGAAGCTAGTTGATGACTATCAATATCCCATTAAAGGAGTAGGAGAATCATCCCACAAGTTAGACTCCAAAAAAACTATGAAGATGAAGGATGTGTTGTATATACCTAGTTAAAAGAAGAATATCCTTTATATCTCATCTTTAGATGAGAACGGATTTAGAGTTTCTTTCATTGATGGTGAAGTCCTCATGTGGCCTAGAGGAAAATCTATTGATGATGTTGTAGTGATTGGTGTTCAAGAAGGAGGATTATACAAGTTAAAGGGACACTCAGTTTCAGTGCTAGTAAACAGTATAGTTACTCCAAGTGAACTATGGCATAGAATATTTTCTCATATACATTACAAAGCCCTACAGATTTTGATCAAGATGGTGAAAGGTTTTCCATAAATCCCAGTAGAACATGAAGGCATATGCAAAGGATGTGCACAAGGAAAGAATGTGAATAATCCATTTCCAAGAAGCGATAGAAAATCCAAAGGATTCTTGGACATTATACATTTAGACATGTGTGGACCAATGTTAGTTGCTTCACTTAGAAGGTATGTATAATATGTTTCATTTATTGATGATTTATATCGTAAAACTTGGATTTACTTTTTGAAGGCTAAAAGTGAAGTATTCGACAAGTTCAAAGAGTTCAAGGAACTTGTTGAAAACCTATCTGAAAAGAAGATAAATATTTTGAGATCAGATAATGGAGGAGAATTCACTTCATATGAATTCAATGCATTTTGTAAGGAAGTTGTGATTAAGAGGGAGCTCTCTACTCCCTACAATCCTCAATAGAATGGTGTGGTAGAAATAAAGAACCCTACAATCATGGAAGCATTGAAGGTCATGATTCATGATCAAGACTTACCTATGCATCTATGGGCAGAGGCAGACAGGACAATTGTGTATGTACAGAACAGGAGTACCCATAAAGTACTTGGGAACAAGACACCAAAAGAGATGTTTAGAAGTGAAAAGGCATAGGTCAGTCACCTGAGGATATTTGGATATCCAGTATATGTGCATGTCCCAAAGGAAAAGAGGTCGAAGTTGGACCCTTTAGGTAAGAAGGGTATATTTTTTGGATACAGTGAGACATCAAAGGCATACAGAGTTTACATCCATGGTCACCATCAGATTGATTCTAGAAAATATGTCACATTCGATGAGGATACATGTTTTAATAGATCAAGAAAAAATCATTCAGATGATATTCATGGTGAGGATCCTAAATCTCCCAGAGTTACAGATACAGATGTAGGTGATGATGTTGTACTAGAAGATCATGATATGGAAGAAACACAAATACCTGTAGACTCATCCCAAGAGATGAATACCAAGAAGACAAGACTATCTTGGGCTCATGAAATAATTCAGGATGTAGAGAAGTATGGTGCTCCAGATGGATCCTTCAAAGAAAGAAAGAGGCCATGACCTTACTCTAGATATGTGGCATTGCTAAGTGACATCATTGATGTTGAGCCTACCAGTTATGAAGAAGCTACAAAGAAAAATGATTGGAAGGATTCCATGGTTGAAGAGTGGCAATACATTGTAAAGAATGATTTTTGGGATGTGGTTTTGAGACCGAAAGAGAAGATAGTTGTAAGTTCCAATTTGATTTATAAGAGAAAATATTTATCATATAGAAGTATCGAGAAATACAAGGCAAGGTTCATAGCACGTGGTTTCTCCCAGAAATAAGGAATAGATTATGAGAAGGCATTTTCTCCTGTGGCAAGATACACTTCAATTAGAGATATACTTGCAATAGTCGTAGTAAAGAAGTGGAAGGTACACCATATGGATGTGAAGACAGCCTTTATAAATGGTGTAATAGAAGAAGAAGTGTATGTGGATAAGCCACGAGGTTTCGAGTCACATGAGAGTTAGACACGTGTGTGTATATTGAAGAAATTCTTGTATAGGTTCAAGAAAGCACCCAGAGCATGGTACGATAGAATTGGCAGCTTTGTGATGAGATTGGGATTTACCAATAATAAAGAAAATTCCAAGATGTACTTAAAGGTTGTGGATGGTGAGCCAGTGATACTATTGTTGTATTTAGATGACATGTTTTTGATAAGAGACGAGAAGATCATCAATACGAGTAAGAGGAAGCTTGTTGCAGAGTTTGAGATGAAAGACCTAGGCATGATGAGTTACTTATTAGATCTATAGGTGTGGTAGAGACCGGGTGAGATTTTCCTTAACCAAGGAAAATATGTTGTTGATATTCTGAAGAGATTTAGAATGACGGATTGCAAGGTCATGCCTACACCATTGGTGACAAATCTGAAGTTGTTGAGCAATACATCTTCAGAGATAGTGGATTCCAACATTTATAGAAAAATGAGTGGTTCATTGATGTACTTAATGAAAACGAGGCCAGTTATATGTTTTGTGGTGAACACATTGAGTCAATATATGGTTGAGTCAAGAAGTGTTCACTTGGTTGTTGCAAAACATGTGATGAGGTACTTGAAGGGTACAATTGATTATGGACTCTGATATGCTTCATATTGTGAGATAATCATGCAAGGATTTAGTGATTCAGATTAGGTCGGTAGTGTTGCAGACCAGAAGAGTACATATGGATGTTGCTTCAGTATGGAATCAACCACGATCTCATGGTTCAACAGGAAGCAGACTAGTGTGGTGCTCAGTACAGCTGAAGTAGAGTATATAGTAGCATGTTCAACTAGAAATGAAGTAGTGTGGCTTCGGAAGCTTCTTACATGATTTTTTGATCTCAAGTTAGAGGCAAATTATATCTAGTGTGACAACCAAAGTTGTGTGAAGTTGATAGTGAACCCAGTGTTCCATGAAAAGTCTAAGAATATCAAGATCAAGTACCATTATATCAGAGATATGGTACAAAAGGGAGCAATGAAGCTCCAGTATGTCTCTACAGATGATTCAATAGCTGACGTGTTGACCAAGCCTCTATCAAGAGTAAATTTTTTGTACTTCAAAGATAATATTGGTGTGGTATAGAAGGAGGTCCCTAGTAAGAGGGAGTGATGAATTACAGTTGCAATCCAAGGTAGTAGCTTCAACATGTGGAATAAGAAACGGGTGGTCATTCATAGGCATGTTACAGATACTCTAGTGAAACATTCTTGTACGTCGAGTTATTGCTACTCCAGTGAAAAATTCTAGTATGTAGAGGGATACTCCAGTGAAAAATTCTAGTACACCGAGTTAATGCTACTCCAGTGAAAATTTCTAGTACGTAGAGGGCTACTCCAGTGAAAAATTATGGTACGTTGAGTTACTCCTACTCCACTAAAAAAGTCTAGTACACATATTTATACTCCAATGAAAAAGTATGGTACACAAGTTACTTACTCTGGCACCAATCAACATGACCTTGTACAAGGTCAGTAGATGCCATGCCTTTAGGGATGGTTAGTTACCCAAATTTTTAAGTTGGTGGGACAACCTGTGTGGTTGAAGGTGTTTCCTAGCCTTGGGATATATGGGTAGTGTGTGCGCACTACATCACCTAATCCTCGTGATTAGATTCCTGGTCATTATGGACCAGTTTCCTGCTGTCCCAACCAGAGGTTACTAGTTCATTCTGGAACTAAATTCCATATTATGTGTGAGTTAGCGATTGAAATCCCCATGATGAAGTAAATCATGAATGGATGATGAGACCCTAGATGATGTAGTTACAAAAGTTCTTCAATATAGATTCAGGGAAATTCAACAATTCAATGGTCAAGTGTATAGAAGAGCAGAAGCAGTCGTGATGATCGTTCAAGAAGAATACCTCCCTTCCTAAGAGGGAGTGTTGAAGTTTGATTAGCTTTGGAAGATATTCTTATTATATTGATATTGTATTTGACCAAGACAAAACCCTAAATAATAATATTGTATTAGATTTTTTAAGTCATCCCTATTGTTCCTTTTTAAAATTCAGCTCTATTGTGCCTTGACAAGTCAATTGTAAATTAGAAAGATAAAGTGGACAGGTCAACCTTGACCTAATTTATGAGGGAGCACAACTTGTATTTATAAGAGGCTAGGCACCTCACTTGGAGAACACACACAACACGCTTTGTCATGGAAGATAAGTGCACAAGTTTGAGAGAGTGACACAACTACAAAGGAAGAGAAACATAGCGATATAGGAAGGGTGCTATGGTCAATGGTTTTGGTTATCTATTGGGGGACTATCTTGATCTAGTGGTGCGCTACCCTATTTTGGTTAGAGTTTTGGTTTTTCTTCTATTTTGGTGAGATCTCTCCTAGGAGAGATATTGTACTTGTTAAAGAATCTATATTGAAGAATATTTGTCGGGTTTTCTCCCCCATGAGGGTTTCTCAAGATAAATATTGTGTATGTTTTAGATGTATTTCTTTCATTGATCCTTATGCATGTTGTTATTGTTTGAATAGACTAAAGTTAAAGAATACTACACACACTTAAATTCTTAAGATAAAATTTAACACTAGGTAGACAAGAAATAGGTGAAATGGTGTTCACAACAACAAGGTCGATCATAATTGAGAAGAGTTTCAATCAACGAATATGGCGGACCATTTGAAACAAAGATCAATGTACTAGTCGACTTGGAGGTTGATGGTCGAGTCCAAACAGGAATAAATTTTGACTGTCAAGTTGAAGAGCTGAAATATGGAATAGGAGAACTAGAGTATGAGACAACATCAAAGGTATCATCCTACATCAATCTAGAGGAGGAATTCAACAAATTGATTCTAGAATAATTCTCATCAAACCATACATTTCGTTTGATTGGATCAAACAATTAATAGGGTTTCAACTCTTTAGAGTATCCCATCATGATGCAAGCATGACATTTTGCATCCAACTTATTTATGTAATCATTAGAAATGCAATCCCAGGAAACACAACCAAAAACATGAAGGTGGCCAACTGATAACTTCTTTCCACACCATCACTCAACTAGAGTCATTGAAGGAATAGCTCAGGTCGATATGTGATTGAGAATATAGTTTTCATAATATACCACTTCATCCCAAAAGTGAGAGGGTAGATATTTAACATGCAAAACACATGTGTCCATTTCGAATAACATCCAATTATTGTATTATGCAATGCCATTCTTCTAAGGTGTGTGAAGAACTGACCGCTACCAGTAAATACTAGATCAAACCAGGTATTCTTCAAAAGGTCAATTTACATACTCATCGCCATTTTTTGATCCCAGACACTTGATGGGTCAGCCACATTATTTTTTAGCAAATTCTGTAAACTCTTTGAACTTTTCAAAGATTTTTATTGTTTAGAAAATATACCCATGTGAAACAAGATACATCATCAATGAAAATACATATAGACCTTGCTCATACTAGGAACGTAGATTGATGCAACAGAAATCACTATGAACCAAGTCCATGAGGTTCTGTGCTTGCCACACTTTTTGAGCGTCAAATGGTTCTTGATGATTCTTTCCAAGAATACATCCTTTACAAAATCCTTCATGGGGAAACACTTTAGGTAGACAAGAAACCATGTTTCGAGTTGTCAGTGTCTACAGACTCCAGAACTTCAAGTGTTTGAGTCGTTCATGCCAATTTTAAATTTGTTCATTAGTGTGAGAAACAAGATTATTTGGTTTTCTCTTAAGTTGAGTCGAGTCACATAATTTCTACATATTGTCCTTCAGGTCAAGAAACCCTATGGAAAAAATTAACTGACCTTTCTTCAAATCATAAAAAAATAATTGATCAGGACAAAATTCCACAAATTTTTCTATATTTTTTAACTGAGAAACAAACAACAGATTGGCACTAAGGTTTGACACATGATATATGTCAAAACTCCTCCCATGTCGATTGGTAACATCAGCTTGACCATCAATATCAAAATAAAAATCATCAACAACATAAATATTCCTCTCATTGACGTCATTTAAGGACATGAACAAGGAGACATCCTTAGCCATATGATGAGTGTAATCAAAATTGACTAGATATGTGTTCTATGTAGAATGATATGGAAAGGCTTGATGACTTGGAAAGTGAAATTATCAATGGGTCAACATCGCACAATGGACATGTCTCCTTTAAAGTGTTTAACCTTCTCTAAATTTTCTCTCTTATTATAGAAAGATTTATCCACATGTCCAGTCTTTCCACAATACTTACATGTCTTCTTCTTTCGACATCCATAAGGTGCATCTATTTTACCTTTAGATTTTTGGTCGAGGCCTCCAGGTTTCTATTTAGAGGTATCAAATTGTACTCTTTCCCTGTAATTTGAATTTCCATTTCCCTTGAGCAAGTGGGATTGATGTTTACCACCAAGATTTCTTGTTCAAGAAGTATGTGTTGATTAGTAATCAAAATACCACTAAAACATTCAAAAGTCTAGTCCTTATGATATTCCTTGTGTTCTTACTAGTAGGTGAAAAAAATCTACATGAACACGTCGAATGGTGTTCTCAAATTCATCAGCACTGCCTTGATGATTTGTCCATATTTATTCTAATAATTATTTCCACATTCGTCCAATTTAAACTAGAGTTCCTTCACATGCTCCAAGTAGTCCTTTCTTATGTCAAAAGAATTAGGATCAAGAAAGATCAACTCTTTCTCCAACTACATGAAATGACTTTCATCGACTCTTTCGAACAATGAATTCAACTTATTATAGACATGATGAGGCAAGTTGATTCCACTAAGGTGAAAATGAATCTCCCATGAGATATAGGTCGTGGTGACACCCACGGCCTCATCCTTCTTTCCATCAATAGAGCAATTTTTCTGATCATTTGTTGGATATAGAAGTGCAATATTCGCATACTTCCACAATCATTTACTCTTCAATAGGGTTTCCATGTCTAGTGCCCATACTACATAATTTCATTCATTCATAATAACATGATCAGTGTTTTAATACACCTTCGATATCTAGACAAAAATTGTTTTTTTCAATAATTTCCATTCAGCGAACCATCGGCCTAGAGTCAATCACATGGCAGGTCTAACTCAATAAGGTTTTGTAGATAACAGGTGAGGTTTCAAACCATCATCTTTGATACCATGTTAGGGAATAGGGTGGAATCGGTTATGAAACAACCAGACAATTTTGTAGAAAATCAAAGAGGGGATAAAACTTTTGAAAACAAAGGTGGTGTCTAAAGACACCGTTACAACACTTAAGCACAACGATCTGTGATCAGAACTGTTATCACATATAGTTTTCAAGGGCAGAAGGTCATCCAATTTCGTGGTCTGCATAGGAAGCATCTGAGAACAACATGCAGAGAAACTCATTTAGGGATTAAAATACAAACAGGTGGGCTCAGTTTTGCGACGGTGGAGATCTCCTGTGAGGATCATATTAGCGGTTCCTAGGTATTTAGAGTTTCATAATTGCAAAAAGTATAGGTCCATGAAAAGCGTCGAAGTCCCAAAGTCCCGAAGTAGTTCTCAGCCATCTGAATCTATACTACCACGCGTCATCAGATTTGTCACTCTGGGAGTTTTACTTCAGGAGTTTTAAAATGAGAAACATTGAAAAGTCCTGAAGGGCCGAAGCCCGAAGCACCTGAAGAGAATATGAGTCGTTGATCAGTAGGAGCTGGTTCCTGAGGCTCAATATTTTAGAAGTGAAAAAGAGGAAGGTTGCGGGTTTCATAGGACCTGTAGTAAAGAGATTCCATCCACACAAAACAACCCCTGGGCATTTAGCCTCGTTGTGATCTCGAGAAAAAACATTAAATGAAAAATAAGTGGTGGTTGAAACTTCAACTAATTCCATAAATGGAAAGCATGGAGGGTCTAGTTGTAGAGACGGATCTTTCAGCCAGAGGCCCCCTTGATGGACGATTTTTCCTGAAGGCCCATGCTGATTTAGATTTGCGTCTGTCAAAAGAATGCATGCGCAGTCTGATAGAAGAAGATGCATATGGAAAGCCTTGAATGCAGTGGCTAGAGTGCGCCTGGTGGTTGTGGACACTTCTGAGTATAAGTAGGTAGTTTTGATTTTTTGTTATGGTCGATGATTGAGCTAGGCTCTCGGATTGTAAAATTTTGATGAAGCTTCTGGTTCTCTAGTTATGTATTTTGATCTGAGACTTCTTGTTTAATAAAAGTTAGCTTCTTTTTCATCCTATTTACCTCTAATACTGAAGTTTCCATGATTGAAGGATTCACATGGATTGTTTTGATTGTATTGTATTGTATGTTTGATTGCATTGTTGTTATTTATGTTCTTCAGTTTCCTGAAGTTTTGAATCCAAGAGGATCTTGTATTTGAATCTTTTCCTCCTTAAGATTTTGGAATACCTGATGTCTACAACAGACCTCTACACTCTCCTCACCAAATTATTCCCTCTATTCACTCTTAATCAAACTTACTGACTAAATTTAATCAAGACCTCACTTGTAGGTGCATACCATTTCATTTTTCTGAGTTAAAATGATATCATCTTGAGTCTGTGCCCATTTGACCTCTTTAAAACCAACCTGTGACATATAAAAATCTGATGGGTACTGGGCTTACCTTCTCTGCAATTGGAGGGTGACCTCTAGTGATAACATTTCTAGCATCATTGTCAGGGAACGAATCGAAGACATTTCCCTAGGTAAGAACGACAATGAGCTTCTAATTCTAAAGGTGCATCAGACATCAGAACCATTGAATATTTCAACTTGCACCTGGTGACTCGACTATTGAAGACTCCACTAGGGAGGATCCTATTGACAGAAAGATGACCATACCAAAGGGGAATACCATGTATCAGTTTATGATATTTCTTCATGAAATCATGTTCTTGTTTATCAAATCATTTTTCTCTTTCCCTTCACATATAAGGAGGGTTATCCTCTTCTTTGTCTATTCAAATGATTATAGGCCTTCCTTTATTTATCCATCCTTGGAAGAAGAAAACATGCCCTCTTCTTGTGTTGTAGATATCGATCTCATGTCTTCACCTCTGCCTATTCATAAAAGTGAGATCTGTATTGCATATCCTCTTGAAATTGATCACCCTTGTAACCCTAAGGAGGTTGAAAATAATTCACAATTTTCTCAAATCTCGTTACCCTCTGTTATTCCTACTAAGCCTTGACATCAACTCGTTAATCCTCATGATCAACCCACTACTTTTCCAATTAAAATCAGAAATAAGTTGTTTAAACCTTTAAGGCTTCCACATGACCTTCATCCTTGTCCTCGTTATTCCTTTGAGTATCTTCCTCGGTTTTCTAGAGAGGATCATATTACATCTGAGAGGCATTTGGAGGCCTTTGAGAGATTTGTCGATCAGTTTGAGATTTTTCATGATGATGTTTCCATGAGGTTGTTCTCACAATCCCTGTCTGGAGATGTTGTTGTGTGGTTTAGATGTCTGGAAGTCGGTTATGTTGGTTCCTGGACCGATCTATGCTATGCATTTTTAAAGTGTTGGGGTGAGAACAAGTCCCTTGATCAATATTGGTTCAAGTTTAATGCCTTTAGGAGAGGGGAAGAGGAAGCCTTGGTTGTCTTCAACATGAGGTTTTACCATGTTTATCATAGTATGCCTATGGAGATCAGACCCACAGAGACTTTTTCCATGGTGTACTATGTCATGGCTTAGCATCCAAAGCCGGTCCTTCTCATGAGAGAGAGGAAATATTAATCGTCAAGACACATGTTTGAAGATGTTGAAGAAGTCGAAGAGAACATCATGGCTAGCAAGGGGGTTCATATGCAAGCATATCTTGAAAATGTTCATGTTCATAAGCAAGAATACTGTCAGTATGTTTCAGATTCTGAGCATGAAGATATTGAGTATGAATCAGATATGGAACAACAACAAGGAAGTAGAGAAGATAACAAAGAGCGGAGCTTTTCCTTGGTTCCTATTTATTATGATTATGAATCGGATCCTTGGGAGAGCTATGAAGGAGAAATGGAATATCTAAATTTGTAGTCTAACTCTTTTCCCAAGCCTGTAAATGAGCAGATCCCTACCTTACATTTTGTTGACTTGGAGAGTAGCAAGCCTGTGTATGACAACTATGAATCGGATTCCGATATGAATATAAAATATTTCCAATACCACACTATAGAGACTTTTCCTTTATTAATTGAGGAAAGGCATTGGGTGGAAATCATCCATCATGGACCTGGAGAAGACACAGAGCAGTATGAAAAGGAGGAGCTAAATGTGTAGTTTATCTCTTGTCCAGAGCCTGTAAATGAGAAAATATCACCTCGGATTGACTAGCCTGCTTTCAAAAAGCATTGGAGCCTGTAGTAATACTCATCTTATCATCATTTGGGGGTATGGGTAGCATTCCAAGCCATGTTCTCATTCTTTTGTCATACTTCCCTAGATTTTTGAGGATCAGTTGCGGTAAAGATAAGAAATTTATCACCAAATAGTCTGGGTGGATATGGTGGAATTTTTCTTTCACCTAACACTTTGTAAAGATCAGTTATTATATGATTGTACATAAATAATCTCCTTCTGGAGCCCATGTGTTTGTTTTCCTTTTTAGTAGATTATTGTGTAAATATTTCCCTATTTTCTTCAGCGAAAGTTATGAGCTAGACTCCATAGCCCAATGCATAAGGCGACTAGAAATGCTTGTTCTTGGCAGCTCGCAGGGATCATGTCATCCCCTATGGAGCCAAATGTTATCACATATAGTTTTCAAGGGAAGCAAGTCATCCAATTTCATGGTCAACACATGAAGCTTATGAGTGCAGCATGCAGAGAAGCTCATTTCGGGATTAAAATACAAACATGTGGGCTTAGTTTTGCGACAGTGGAGATCCCCTATGAGGATCATATTAGCGGCCCCTGGGTATTCATATTTTCATAATTGCAAGAAGTATAGTGCCATGAAAAGCGTCGAAGTACCGAAGTATATCTTGGCCATCTGAGTCTAGACTACCACACTTCCGAGAGTTTTACTTCAGTAGTTTTAAAATGAGAAACATTGCAAAGTCCCGAAGGGCTGAGTCCCAAAGTCCCGAAGTGCCCGAAGTCCTGAAGCACCCGAAGAGAATATGAGTCATCGATCAGTATGAGATGGAACCTGAGGATCAATATTTTGGAAGCACAAAAGAGGAATTTCACGGGTTTCATAGGACCTACAGTAAAGAGAAGCTAGCAACACACAACAACCCCTGGGCATTTAGCCTCGTTGTGATCCCGAGAAGAAAAAGTAAATGAAAAAGGAGTGGTGGTTGAAACTTCAACTCACTCCATAAATGGAAAGCATGGAGGGTCTGGTTGTAGAGACAGATCTGTCAACTAGAAGCCCTCTCGATGGACGGTTTTTCCTAAAGGCCCATGCTGAGTTGAGTTTTCATCTAACAGAAGAATGCATGTGCAGTCTGACAAAAGAATATGCATATGGAAAGCCTTGAATGTAGTGGCTAGAGCGCGCCCCTGGTGGTTGTGGAAAGTTCTAAGTATAAGTAGGTAGTTTTGATGTTTTTTTATGGTCGATCGTTGAGCTAGGCTCACGTATTTTAAACTTTTGATGAAGCTTTTAGTTCTCTAGTTATGTATTTTAAAATACATCATGCTCATGATGCAAAAGATGATGAACATGATCATGAGAAAACCAAATAAGAAGACTCAAGTGAATAATATGTTTTGATCTCATATCTTACAGGTACAATCACTCATGTAAGTGACACGTGGATTATTGATAATGGTGCTTCTAAGAACATGATTGGTTATAAGTAATCTCTCTCATAACTAGTTCAGAAAGATTCACCTCACAAGGTGAAGCTAGGTGATGACTATCAATATCCCATTAAAGGAGTAGGAGAAGCATCCCACAAGTTAGACTCCAAAAATACTATGAAGATGAAGGATGTGTTGTATATACCTGGTTTAAAGAAGAATCTCCTTTATATCTCATCTTTAGATGAGAACGGATTTAGAGTTTATTTCATTGATGGTGAATTCCTCATGTGGCCTAGAGGAAAATCTATTGATGATGTTGTAGTGATTGGTGTCCAATAAGGAGGATTATACAAGTTAAAGGGACACTCAGTTTTAGCACTAGTACACAATATAGTTACTCCAAGTGAACTATGGCATAGAATATTTTCTCATATACATTACAAAGACCTACCGACTGTGAGCAATATGGTGAAAGGTTTTCCATAAATCCAAGTAGAACATGAAGGCATATGCAAAGGATGTGCACAAGGAAAGAATGTGAATAAACCATTTCCAAGAAGCGATAGCAAATCCAAAGGAGTCTTGGACATTAATCATTTAGACGTGTGTGGACTGATGTTAGTTTCTTCAATTAGTAGGTATGTATAATATGTTTCATTTATTGAGGATTTCTATCGTCAAACTTGGATTTACTTTTTGAAGGCTAAAAGTGAAGTATTTGACAAGTTCAAAGAGTTCAAGGAACTTGTTGAAAACCTATCTGAAAAGAAGATAAATATTTTGAGATCAGATAATGGAGGAGAATTCACTTCATATGAATTCAATGCATTTTGTAAGGAAGTTGTGATTAAGAGGGAGATATCTACTCCCTACAATCCTCAATAGAATGGTGTGGTAGAAAGAAAGAACCCTATAATCATGGAAGCATTTAAGGCCATGATTCATTATCAAGACTTACCTATGCATATATGGGTAGAGGCAGTCAGGACCACTGTGTATGTGCAGAATAGAAGTAGCCATAAATTACTTGGGAACAAGACACCAGAAGAGATGTTTACAAGTCAGAAGGAAGAGTTCAGTCACCTGAGGATATTTGCTATCCAGTATATGTGCATGTGTCAAAGAAAAAGAGATCGAATTTTGACCCTTCAGGTAAGAAGGGTATATTGTTTGGATACAGTGAGACATCGAAGGCATACAGAGTTTACATCCCTGGTCACCATCATATTGAGACTAGAAAATATGTCACCATCGATGAGGATACATCTTTCAGTAGATCAAGAAAAAATCATTCAGATGATATTCATGATGAGGATCCTGAAGCTCCCAGAGTTACAGATACAGATGCAAGTGATTATGTTTTACTAGAAGATCATGATATGGAAGAACCACAAATACCTACAGACTCATCCCGAGAGATGAATACCAGGAAGAGAAGACTATCTTGGGCTCGGGAAATTATTCAGGATGTAGAGAAGTATGGTGATCCAAATGGATCCTTTAGAGAAAGAAAAAGGCCACAACCTTACTCTAGATATGTGACATTTCTAAGTGACATCATTGATGTTGAGCCTACCAGTTATGAAGAGGCTACAAAGAACAAAGAATGGAAGGATTCCATGGTTGAAGAGAACCAATCCATTGTAAAGAATGATTTTTGGGATGTGGTTTTGAGACCGAAAGAGA
>ML799773.1:0-23811 GCA_009831015.1 Picea engelmannii
GAGTTTCTTCACAAGTAACCTTTCTGGATAAGGTGGAGGATTAGTTTCTTGGGGTATTTCTAATGGTTGAGGAGTGTGAGGAGGAATTTCCTCTTGTACAAGGATGTTTTCTTCTTCATTTGGTTGGTTATCTATTTGTTCTTCTTGTTGAATAACCATTGTAGAATTTGGTTTATTCAATACCTTCCCAGATCTTGATTGAATTTCATTCAATGAAGTAGGAGTTATCACATAAGTTGGGAAAGTCTGAACTTCAAGATTATGTATAGGTTGTCTAGGTCTATTGTTCGGATTACGGATGGGTTGTGTAGGAATAAGGGTAGGCTGAGGGGGGTTTGGATTAGGTGCAGCTTGCATTTGTTGTTGTTGATTTGGGTTCAAAGGAAATGTGATTTGTTGTTGCATCTGGGAAGGTAGAGGTAGAGCATGTGGATTAAACCCAAGTAACAACTGAGAGATATTGGAAGGATATTGTGGGTAAGTAGGAAAAGTTGGTGGTTGGAAAGGAACATTCCCATATGCAAGCCCCCTCCATCCTTGTTGCCAAGGTTGGATTTGTGGTTGTTGATGTGTCCATTGAGAGTAAGGAATTGGAGGAATCCATTGTTGTTGTGAGTATTGTGTGGTAGGATCAAAAAACATATTAGGATTATGTTGTCTCCATGATCTCTTAAGGGGATATGATGTTTCCTGAGGTTATCCTCCTCCCTTAAAAATGGATTTTAGTCCAGGTAAGGAAGGGAACTCGTTGTTAGGGTGATATTATGTACAGAGCCCACAAATTTCAATAACATTAATAGGAAATTCTTTTTCAGGGTGCCTCTTCCTACACCGAGGGTAGAAAATTGCTAAAGTAGCATTTTCTTCTTGTTGTTTCTTTTTTATCTTCATGGTGTCTAATTGGGTGTTGATTGTATTTAGGATGTTTGTTTTGAATTTTTCTAGAAGATTCCCTAATTCTATCCTTGTAACACCTCTTGGAGCAGGTTTAGTAGTTCTTCTTATAGGATCCCTTACACTTTTTCTTTTTCTGACTTGGTTGCGAGTGTACCTTTTACAATACTCTGCGATGTCTACAAATGGATTTTGATATACATCCCCAGAACTCATGAGGTTTAGTACCTCAATACAATCATCCATTATTCCCTTCAGGAAGATGGTCCTAATTGTGGTTGTGTCTAAGGCGAATTGTTTTGTCTTTTAATAATTGTACATGAATATTTCTAGGTAATCTTCCAAACTCTCCTCCTCAGACTGTTTCATTTTAAATATGCCATTCCTAGCATCTCTAGGTCTGCAATAATCTTGATATTTTTGGAGGAAAGTTTCCTTCATACCATCCCAAGATAAGATAGTATGCTCTCCTAGACTCATAAACCACCTTAATGTTGAGTATTTAAGTGTGGCTGGAAAGAATTTTAATTTTTGTGCACTATCAGTATAATTATAACTCCTACATAATATATCAAATTCAAACAAAAGTGAATCATGATATTTTGTTGACATACCATGGAAGTGAGGTAGTGATGACATTGGGATATTATTCATAGAAACATCTCTGGTAATGTCTAATATTGGGAATCCAAATGTATATGTTTCATTATTTGCATTCCCCTCCTCATCTACCATATCTCCAAATAGCATGTTATAGGTTGCATGTGATGTTTCCCCACTAGGTGATGGTTCAACCACTGGGTTGGTTGGGATATCCAATTGTTCCAATACTTTGTGTGTTTCTCCAATGGCATATTCATCCTCTTCTACCACTATTTTTGTGTCTTTTCCATCTCTTCCTTCTAATTGAATCATCGGTGCTTCCCTTACTACTTGTTGTGATATGTTTCCAATCTGAACAATATCTTCAAATTTAGGACCTTTGGTTATAGTTTCAATTATTGCCTTTGAAATCTCCCCTCTGAGAATTTCTCCTACACAAAAATTAGTTGAATTAGTATGGGGGGGTTTTCTTGATTTTTCTATAACTTTGGGGGGTTTTCTTGAATTTTCTGCAATTTTGAATGAAATAAATCTACCTTTTATATCTCTATGTCTATGCATAAAAAGAAGATCTAAATACTAACTCAACACAAAATTTAACTACCAAAGGTAAGAGGACAACCTGCCTTTGGAGCAACCACACTAAAGTGGATGTGTGGGCTCCTCCCTCACGTCTTACCATCTTCTCTCTGCCCTTAGGTCGTCCTTAAAACCACTCCAAAACCATAAAAACAATCTAATGCAAAAACTACCTATTACCATTTACAACTCCCCGACAACGACACCAAAATGTTGGTGCAATTATATGTTCAATATATTGCAATAATTTAATATGTCAATCCGGTTTTGTAATCAATAGAGTTGATGCACTATATGTGTCGATAATAGATAAATGCATGTGTCTGATGAATATATCCTATAGAAGAAAACACTTTCAAACCAAATACTTTGTTTTCACACTTTTCAAATAACATTATTCACACAGTTCAAAATTCAGAAAACAAAACTCATAAACAAGCATATGATCTAAAGTTCTTGCTCGGGTGATGGATTTGTTCATTGTTGGCTCATGAAAGGGAAATATGAACTTTGATTCTATCTCCTAAAGAAACTAAACTAACAGAAATTAACACTTTGCATACCCTTAAAAGAAAACTCAATCAAGCCTAAAAGAATTATCAAGCAGAGTAAAGCACTCCATTATAGGTGCTTGTAGGGTGAGATATGGAGGCCTTGATTGTGCATGTGTTCGCAATATGTAGTCTAATCAATTCTAGAAGAAAACTCTAGGTACAGTGAAATAATCCATTGTAGGCTCATGTATGGTGAAAGATGGAGATTCAACTTGTTCCTAGACTTACAAAATCAAAACAAACACTAAAGCATTTAATCAAATGATCATTTTCATATACTGATAGAAATATGACAAGTAATTACTCGAAAATCATTGTACTTATAAATATTCACATTACACACAAAATTCTCACTCACTCGGAATCATCACACATCTATATTGTATCCTATCAAGTGTATCACTAAAACATAACAGGAATAAAGTTAGATGTTGTGATCAAACATAGAATTACTTTATCCACACATAGAAAACCAGAATTATATTCACAACTAAATACAAAGAATATTACCTTGATTGGTTTGGTGGGCCCTTTCCATACCAACAAGACAGCTCTTAAAAGAAACTTATAGAAGAGAAGATTTGGACACACACCTAGAATCCATGAACTGCAATTATATCATTACTTCATAAAATGGAGGTACAATCCACAGTCTTCAAGAATAAATCTTACAGTACAACAATGATTAATTCTATCTGTGTATATGTCTATCATTTACAAGGCTCTCTCTTTAAAGAGAAACAGTCGTTACAATCAAAGTTTGGAGATAACATCAAATGCTTGCACAAATATTACAATTGGTTGATGTATCGATTTTTAAGAGAACGATTTCATCCTCGTGAAATGAAGTGCATGAGTGATGAAATGTATCATGGTCTTCAATGAAAAAATAATGTTCGAACCAACAAACTCCTTGGACCCATCAAGAACAACCTCATCCAAACATCCAAGCCTGCAAATACAGAATGGGTACCGTACGCGCATAGTTGGAGAAAAATATTGGTATCGGACACACACAGTCACATAAATAGGTATTGAACTCACACAGTCATATAAATTGGTACCGGACTAACACATGAACAGGTATCGGATGAGCGTAGAAATAGCTATTGGACAAGCTGAGTATTGGTACTGGACGATCGCGAAGACAGGTACCAGACGAGCTGAGTACCGAATGAACATCGAAATAGGTATCGGATGAATAGGATTGTTGTCATAAGGTCTGCTTAGATCATTTAAAGTAATTAGAGAGATTTAAACATCAAATATTCAATCCAAATCATTAATAAATCTCATAAATCATGATTAAACATAAGTTACCTCATATGTACACAATAATTGCTAAAAGACATGTTTGTTGAGGAAAATAAGCAAAGAGTGCATATGTATGAGGCAAAATAGGTCACGATATGGGACAAGATAGGGAAATTGGAGGTGACAAAAAGGAGGCTCAACACGACCTAGTGTTGCTTTTACCTATAGTATCCAAGAAATGATAATGGGATGAGAATAGTGTCTCCAACAAGAATCATTTCATTTAGAAAATGGTTGAAATCCCGTGATGTTTGTTGGGACATATTGAGGCCATTTCTTGGGTTGTTTAATATTATTTGAGAACATGAAAATAATCCAAGAAACAATAATTATTTATCTATAGAAACAATGTTATCTTGAAAAAAAAAATTATTGTTAGTGAAATAGTAGCAGTTTTAAGAGGAAATTTTAAAAATAATTAAAAGGTAGTGGAAATAAAAACTCACTATTTCTTCAACTAACCCCCAAAAGGCACTCATCTCACTAAATGTTCATTCATCAATGAATAATCAAGATCTTTGTTTGAGAAGAGTGAAAAAAATAAAATACCATCATTATTTGTTTTTTTATTAAAATGGAAAAAATATGAAGCACCCTTAGTCCCAATACAATTTCAATCAAGAAAATAATCAAAAGTCAAAGATATCTAAAGCTAGGGTATGTAATTATACAATGTAATTATTCATATAGTTGGGAGTAGGGGGTTCGTTGAAAGGGTTGGGGGGTTTGTCATTTTTTGTAAACTAATATTTTAATATTAGTATTGGTTAAGGATAGGGGAGGGCACATTACTCCACAATTCCTTTCATGATAAAGGTTAAAGTGAGTAGGTTCATTGTTGGCCTAAAATAAGCTTTAATAAAAAAAAATAGAGAAATATACCATTTGTCTAACCAAGGAGTTTGTGTAGTACTCAATAATATATATATATATATAATCAAAAAAAAATCATTATTAATAAATGCATAGAAAGAGAGGAAAATTATATGCAGACAAAATAATTGTATTATATTATTGAATTTCTCACACGTTTCTTCTTTACATGATACATATTTATATGACTTGAATGTCTCTAAACGCATTGATGATGACTTTATCTTTTACAACAACTAGCTACCTCCTTGGGGCCAAGACAACTCAACCTTATGTTTTTCAACTACTCAACAACTATGAAGGTGTTCACATTATGACAAGTGTGAGTTATTCTCCAACACTCCTCTAGAAAAATTGTTTATTTAGTTTGAATATTATCCTTTTTCGTTCTCAATATTTGTGCATCTTCTTTGGTATTCAATGTTCTTATGCAATTTCATCTTTTGTCTTTCAACATTTTTTTTCATTGTCCTCTAGTTCTTGTACTTTGCATGCATTGCTCTCTTTTATCACTCCCCCTTAAATCATAACTAATCTTCATGTTTTTTTGTGGTTTATCTTCGTCATCATGGGTTTTGGTTTACCCTTAACCATTACAAATGGTTTTGGAGTACCATGAACCATGAATTTGACAAGTGGTTTTTTATTTACCATGAACCATTCAATTTTAATAGTGGTTTTTGATTTACCACTAACCATTCATTTTACAAAGTGGTTTTTGGATGACCATGAACCAAACATTTGAATTTGTGGTTTTTAGTTTACCACTAACCATTAGCAACTTTAACATGTGGTTTTTGGTTTTACCATGGACTATGATTATGGGGTACTCATTTTCACTGTTTTTTTTACATTGCACACTCAAGGGATTGTGATTACGGTGTCTTCATCTCCATATTTTGTTTTCTTTTGGTGTCTTCTTTCACCCTCTTTTTGTACTCAATTGTTGTTATAAACCAACGCCTTGAGAATGAAAAAAATCAATGAATAACAATCCACTTCAAGGGGGGAACCTCCTTTTAGAAAAGATAAAGTGTGGCCTACAAATCTGAAGGTGTACGACCTGCAAACTTGAAGGTGTACGACCTGTATATGGAAAAGATTGCTACAACAATGTACAATCTATTGTACTAATTTCTAGTCACTTTAGCAATCTACTCTCCTTCTCCTTGAATGCACTTTTACCTTCTAATTCTCTCTATTTCTCTCTTCTCATATGAGATTGACCTCTCCTATCTTGTCTGCTTTATGATTTGAGAGAAACAACTAATTTCCTCGATCTTTACTACCACCTATCTCAATCTTGAGATGTATGGTTAGTATTAAATCCCAATCTAAGACACAAATGTTCTAGAACTTCTAGAACATTTCATTTACATCCCTAAGACTAAGTTATATTTAAAACACTAGACTTTCACTTTTATTTTTATTTTTCAAGTGAAATTACAAGATGGAATTAATGACCACCTTTTCAAGGTTGTCACCAATGAAATGTCCCGAATCATTCTTTACACATTCACACTAAACCTCTGCAAAAATATCCTACTTGAGCTACATTTATCAATACTCTCTCTTAGTGAAGAAGGAGTTTTGTACCAATCCAAGTTTGTCTTTAAAAGATTAAAACCTCCCTTTCGCTAAGGGCTTGGTCAGATTATCATCTACCTACTAATTTGTCGGAATATATTGGAGATTTATTGCTCCATTTTGAATCTTGTCTTGTATGAAGTGATATATGATGAAGTGACAAATGGCCTCACAACTAGAAATACTAACTTTGATGTATTCTACCTCTGCTCAGCTAAGTTCCATGGAAATATACTTCCTACTGAACCAAGATATCATCATTGATCCCAAGATAAAGCAGCACACTAAGGTGCTCTTCCTATATGTTGCATTGCTTGCCCAATTTGAGTCTAAATACCCCTGCAACTTCACTTCACCATCTCCAATATATATTAAACCATACTCCAATATTCCCCTCAAGTATATGAGCACATGTTTTTCTACTACCCAATGCATTATAAAAGTGCCAACCATGGCCAACCCAATTAAATAACCCATATTGGAACAATTGGTTAAATTCTTACAGGTCAACGTCAAAATGGATAGAAAATCTAGGCCTCCTATGGCCTTGATTCCAATTTCCCCTACCTCTGTTATTTCGACCAGTGTTGCCTCTACTAAAAAATCTCATCCTGTAGCAACAGTTTGTCGGTAATTAAGCTCTTAATAAAACATACATGAAACTCTACTTACATGAATCAAAAGTTGACTCCAAAATTGACTCGAGATACATGCAAATCCATCCATAACACATCATTCATTAATTGTCATATGAACAGGGAATGATAGGGTTCATGGGAAATATGGAGGGAGTGTAATTAGCGAAAAATGGTATCATAGAGGGAATCAATATACGAATATTGTTCAACAATTAACCAAACAATTAACTGTGTATATAAAAATATCAAGAATATCAGTCCTCAACCCTTGCTATGTTATCTTTCTTTCGCTTCCACACAGAGTTCTCTTTTAAAATCAATATCACAGAACATGGACGCAATAAGTGAAATTGGGATCGTGGAGGGAGTGTAATTAGAAAAAAATGGTAGAATGATAGGGAAACTTTACGGATATTGTTCAAGTGAAAAATCAAAACATGTTATCTCTAATGCAATCGAAATATATCTCTGTCCAAAATTTCAAAATTTAAACAGTATTTTGTTTCCAAAACAATAATCTAAATTGATGCCTTCTTTAACAAAATTGCTCGATGGTCTCTGAATTGTTTTACACAGTAAAATATCTGATATGCTCAGAAATATTTAACCACAGTAACCATTATAAAAATATTATCATTATAAAACAGAAATGATGAATAGCATCATAATCGCTACAGGAATACAACAATAATCTTAGAGTGGATGAGCCACAATTCATAACATCAACCCCAGCAATGGTCCTTTAAAACCCACAGGGTCACACACAGTTCTCCCAAAACAAAACTCATATCCGTCATTAAATCAAACCATCGTTCAATGCAACCTCTTTTAATTTCATTATGGACAGTATTATTCAATTTGAGCATCAGACATTTCAAACACAGGTGCCTTCGCAAACAATAAAACATGACAATTTAACCAAGATAAATAACATTTGTTATCGGGAATGCAAGCTTCAATAGATTGTAACTTCCAATGAATAGGTGAGTATAAGACTCTTTTCACAATTTTCAAGCAAGAGACCAATTAAAACACGTGCCCCAGTAATTGAGCAACATTGCTCTCATCAAACTTCAAACTGGAGTAAGAAACACCTTCACTGTAATGCGTAGGGTTAGAGATGTGTCAATGATAGTAAGTGGTAGAGACAGCGGGGAAATTCAAATAGAGGGTTTGGTAGTTGCATAGCATGGAAATGTTACTCAATGGGTGCTTTTCAATATTATAATCGATCATAGATAATATAACAATAATTCGCAACATTGATATCGACTTCATGAGCTTCATATAAACAAATTGTAACCTCCAAAGAATAAGTGAATCCAACAATTCCTTCATCACAACATAACAAGTGACCAATTAAAACATGTGCCCAAACCAAAATAGCACGAATAGTGCTCCCACCAAAATTTGGGTAAGCAATGTCCTCATATATGCATAACGTTCACCATGCAACAGTGACAGTGAGGTCATAAGAAGGCAAGCTAACAACTGAGGGTTTGGCCAAGACAAGGCATGGAATTTTTTAGTCCTTCATCATATTTCACTTAAACATTCAGAGGGAAGTGACCAAGGCGTGGCATATTAACCATGAAACTGTAACTCAAAAGGACAATGGGGTGTACAAATAACCCACAGACAGGAAGCGGTGAGGAGTTACGAATAGGGAAAACTCAAAACAAGAACCAGAGGTAGGGTAGGCACAGGGTTCCAAACTTAATTATTTTCCATAACAAAGAAATGTGAACACTCATACACAGTAAAAGACACCATGTTATTCCTTCAACACCATGTCTCAAATACAACCACCACAGGAAGAAAAGCCTTGCAAATAACCAATACATAGTCTAAAATATGTCATAACAGCTTGACAAATACACAAACCACGAGCAACCAGAGTCAACATTTTTATTTAAGGGAGGAGCGAATTTCATGGATGGAGAAGTAAGAAAACCCATACCTGTAACAAATTTTGTAAGGAGAAAAAAACCAGGGTTGTATACTTTCTCCACGACCGAGCAACGTGGAGCAGCAGCAACTAACAGAGCAAAAATGCAAGAATGACTAGGGTGGCAGGTTCAAGGCGAGTTTGAGTGACATGCATTTACTGCACGTCGCTTCTTCCTTCAGATTTTCATTCATGACTTAATACGATACAATCCCACTAGCTAGCTCACCATACCATTAACATTCAAAACCATTAATACAACCAAATATTCCAAACTTGTCATGTTACAATTTGCAAAGTGCGCGATATTCCAAAGTGTGCCACCCCTTTCCACTATCCATATTTCTCATATGAAAACTTGCTAGGAACACAACCAAATTGCAATTCAAACCAATGTGCATAACAATAGTAGCAAGGGTCGAGGTGATCACCCAACTTTGTTATGGACAATTAAAACTGGAGTGTAATTCTTTCATCCAAAAGGCAGCATAATCATATTTCGCAAGAGATAATCAAGATCGTATTGTTCCTTGTTTTAATCACCTTGCCCACAACATATTATCATAATCATTTTAACCATGATTTGAAGCAAATGAGTTGTAGAAACTATGTCGCAACCAATACATAGGAAAACAAAATATAAGTGTCGCTTCTCCATAATAGTGTCATAAGTTAAACAAGGGTCCCACCTACTAGTATATCATTAATATAGTTAAAAAATAAAGCTTAGCAATCATTTGCGAGCATAGTATCCAATTTTGCGCTTTCAAGTGTCAACAAGCAAATTGAGTGCTATGTGCACTGGAAATTAAATAACACCGCAATGCATTCCCCCATCAAGCGGGATACTTAAAATTTTTATTTTTTTAAAAGTCCTTTTATTTTTATAGAGAAGTGATTCATGGCTCTGAGGACTTTTAGGGTGAGAATCTAGAAGGATGTATTATGTCTTTTGATTTTTATAGTGCTAGTTGCAACACCTCTGGGCCTTTAGCCCCTTCTTCCCATGAAATGAGGTATAATCCCTTCTTGGGTTTAATGGCCCCAAAAACCCAAAAGATGAGGAAATGGAGGGGAAGAAGTGTGTAAAGTGGTAAGTATGAGTGGGAATGGTACGATGACCCTTTAAGGAGACCCCTCAATAGAAACCATTTTCCCGAGGGTGACCAACTTACTAGGATACCATGTCAACCACCAAGGTGAAATAAGGCAAAAGATATAATTTCCAAGCAAACGTTTCATAATCAAGACATGACTCTTTGCAACATGCTCAAATGCTTCAAATATTAAAGTGACACTTACAATGAGACTAGACTTGTTACCTCATGAAGCAAGACATGTTGTCTTATGTGGACCAAGCTAGTGTGGTGGGCGTTGCTATGTTGTTGACGATGAGTAGTGATGTGTGGTGGAAAGGAGGGGATTTATCTGCTCAATGTGGACTCTACCGCTCATCTGGCTCTCTGCACTCCATGTCTACTACCTGTGGGCCTAGAGATATCATCTCCTTAGTTACCCCTGGGTTGTGGGGTAACTGGGAAATTTTTTATTAAGTATGGAAGGATGTGTTGTACCACCATTATGCCAAGGGAAACCACTTGACCCATTGTGTATGTTTATCATATGCAAAGTAATGAAGATATCCTTCTAGACATTTATTCACAATCTTAGTTTTCCCATCGGATTGAGGATGGTAAGATGAGTTATGAGCCAATTGAGCGCCCAAACAAGAAAATAATTTGGTCCAAAAATTTCCACTGAAAATTGGATCTTTGTCACTTACAATAATCTTGGGGACTCCTTGTAGCTTTTGAATTGTTTCCATGAATGTTGCAGCTATTGTACTTGCTTAAAAAGGATGAGAAAAAGAGTAAAAATGGGCAACTTTGTCAGTCAATCCACTACCACCACGATGACAGCCTTTCCTTCAAATTTGGATAAACCTGTAATAAAATCTATTGAAACATGTTTCCAACGCTGATTTGGTATGGATAATGGTTGTAGGAGACCTAGCGACTTGATTGTATCTCCCTTATTCTGTTGGATGACCACACATTTAGACACAAACTTTTGAACATAAATTTTAATACCTTTGTGGAAAAAATCCTTCTTGATCATGTGGTACATTTTCAAGAATTGTGAATGACCTCCTATTGGAGAAGTGTGCAATTCCAAAAGAACATTTTGTTTGTGTTGGGAATTCTTACATAAATATAGGCGATCATGATACCATAGCAAATCATTCTTCCATACAAAATTATCTAATGAATTGGGGTCCTCTTGTATTTGTTGAATGATCTTGCATGCCTTTTGATCTTACTTCCATTATATCATTGCTTCTTCCATCCAATCAGATTGCAGAATAGAAATAGCACATAGTGAAACTTTTGTTTCTTCTTGTTTCCTTAGAAAGGACATCTACTGTAACATTATTTTTTCATTTTTTTAAAATAATTTCAAAGTCATAACCTAGCATCTTTGTAACTCATTTTTGTTGCTCTTCGGAAGATAATTGTTGCTCCAAGAACTACTTCAAACTATTATGATATGTTTTTACTTTGAAGTGTATTCTTATTAGGTAAGGGCGCCATTTCTTAACTGCATGTAGTATGGCCATCATTTCCTTTTCATAAATGGGTTTGAGTAATTTTTTTCCTTTAAGTTGGCTACTTTCAAAGGCAAGGGGCCTTCCTTCTTGCATTAAAATTGCACCAATGGCATGGCTTGAGGCATCACACTCAACAATAAATGTTTTTGTGAAGTTAGGTGTGGTCAGGACAAGAGTTGTACATATAGTCTCCTTAAGTTTTTCAAAATATTTGATTGCTACTTGAGTCTAAGAAAATGTTTCCTTATTTAATAATGTTGTTAGAGGTGTTTCTATTTGACCATAGTTATTGACAAACTTGTTGTAATAGCCTATCAATCCTAAGAATATTTTTAGTTTATTCAAGGTTTTGGGAATTGGTCATTCCCTCATAGCTTTAATTTTGTTAGCATCCACTTTTACAACTTCATAAGATACAATATGACCCAAATATTCCACTTCTTGAACCGCAAAGGCACACTTGGATGGTTTTGCATAAAGTTGTTTCTCTTCCAATAGTTGTAATACTCTATCAACATGTTGGACATGCTCTTCCCAAGACTTGTTGTAGATTAGAATGTCATCAAAAATATACTAACACAAATTTTCTAAGGGATTGAAATATAGAAATCATCAATCTTTGAAATGTTGAAGGTGCATGAGTAAGTCCAAATGGCATAACCAAAAACTCATAATGAGCTTCATGTGTTCTAAAAATATTTTTGGGAATGTCTTCCTGCCTCATTCTAATTTTGATGATATCCCAAACGAAGATCCAACTTAGTAAATAAAATTGTTCCATGCAAATCATCTAATAATTCATCAAAGACATGAATAGGGAACTTATATTTGATGGTCATTTTGTTAAGTTTTCTATAATCTGGACACATACGCCAAGAACCATCATTTTCCATAACCATCACCACTGGTAAAGAGAAAGAACATTGGCTAGGTTGAATGATGCATGCCTCTAACATTTCTTGGATCATACACTCAATCTCACTCTTGTATGCATATGGATACTTGTAAGGCCTAATGTTAGGTGGTACACTTCTTGGTTGCAAATGAATAGCATGGTCATGATCTCAAGTAGGTGGAAGACCCTTAGGCATCTCTCCAAATACCTTGGAATTGTTGTTGATAACTATTTGGTGTAACACCTTCATTTTTAATCCCCTTAATTAATTTGAAATTAATTATGATTATCTTAGCATGGAGACAATATTTCGATGTTATGGTTTGTAAACGTTGTAAAGGTGTAACATAAAATTAGACCAACTGACTGATGGGTGAAGCCTTAAATTATTGGTCATGATACCACTAGAGGAAAGAGTGACGGGGCCTAAAAAGGGGGGGCTCATTATGCTAAAGAGAACCCAAACCTCTTTGTTGAATTAATTATTTGTGGAAATAACAAGTTATTTCCTTTTTCCTATTTTCAAAGTAGATCAGTTAATGGAGAATGTTGGTAGTTGGACAACCAACCACCCTCAATGAATGAAAGCATGGAGGAGTGGCTAGGACAACATAAAATTGTCAACCATATGTACAATAAAGTACTCATTTTTCAGTCCCCGTGATCTATCCCATGAGTTCCTTGTGACAGAAGTGAAAAAGGACAAGTCGAGAACCTTCATGGGGGACAAACACACAAGATTCTAGGGGGGTTAGAGAATTCATGGGTGTGTGTGCATGAGAAATGAGTTCTGGTTATGGAAGGAAACAACATGCAAAGGATGTGTGTCTACAAAGGGAGAGATCGTGAAAACAAGCAGAGCTAGTGCCAGAGCCAACAAACGAAAATCAGAGAAAAAAGTGTGGTGTGGTTGGTGTGAAAACCAAAAACCTGACCTGATATGAGAGGAGGCCACGAGCTTAATGTTGGAAGGGAATCTGATAAACCTCGAGGAGGCCTTGGGCTAGGTGAGTGTGAGGGTTTTCTACTAGTGGTTATGTGGAGAATGGACTTCACTTTTCCAAATGAATATGAGAACTTGAGATTTTTCCCTAGTGGTATCATGGCTTGGCATGGGGGTGGTATGTTGTCGAAGTGACAGAGAAACAAAGCCTATGGTTGGGTGGAAAGGTCTTCACCCACAATCATTTGGATGGTTAAAGTCACCTTTGAACAAATAAGTATTCTTATGCTCTATGTATTGAGTATAATGAATGGTTGGTGCTTGTATTTGCATTCATGAATGTGTATGCATGTTAATGGACTGAATACTTGTTTCATTTGCAATGTTTGTTAATGGACCAAATATACTTGTTTCATTTGCAAGCCTTTGTGCTGATGAAATTGTAAAATTTCTTGTACATTTGAACATAAGAACTCGGTATTTCATTCTGAAAGACAAAAACACTTCATATTTGTGTAATGGATATAACTGCATGGTTATGGGAAAGAACATGTAAGTAAAATGAAAGGTTGTATGTCTATGTCTCATGTGTACACAGTAGTATACATGTTGTAAGGGGATTTCCTACAAAAAGGGAACCAAATTTATGAGATAATAAAGAATGATAGCTTTGAGTTAAATGGAGTGAAAATGTCCATTGAATGTCTGACAATGGTTGTGAACTATATCCTATTCATATTAGTAGTTTAAATATGATGTTGAATTGTATCTTGTTTTCAAAATGGTTTAAAGTGCTAAATAGATACTAAATCTGAGTTGAACGAAATGATACAATTTCCCTTTACTTGGTAAATAAAGTTTAATGTAATACCTATGAATGGGAGGTCAGAGAGGGTCGAAACCTTGTACCTTTCCCCCTCCCTTAAATGGAAAGCTTACAGGATATTGAAACCTTTGTTTGGGGGTTCTGGGTGGAAGATTTCTTGCTTAATAAAAGGAGTTAAAACTCATAGAAACAATGTTGAAAATCCCTATAGGAAGAACTAGCGAAATAATATGGGATTGCTAAGTCCTAGGAAATTCCTTAACCTTTGAAATTCCTGTGTAAAACCGAAGAGGAATAGTATTCGTTGGATGAGAGGGGAGGATAAACCTCCATTTTCTAATCGCCATTGAAATTCTAGGACTAGTGGTTGAGTTCAAGTGTTGATGGGACCAGGTTCCACACAAGGTTCCATCCATTTTATGCTTATAAACAAGGAGGCATAGAGAATGACATCGCAGTGACATTTTGTCCTAGCATGGTGACTTGAATACCTCGAATAATGATGCTTGTCGGCATCATATTCGTGCAGGTCGAGTGTGGGCCCAGTCAGGCGTAAAACCTTTGAATTGGTACCCTTGAACCACAGTGATCGGATCTGAGTGTTGAGATATCTCATCTGTCGATTCCTTAGATAAGCTCAGGAGGGATTCGTCGCCCCAAGGTAACCGTACCTCTAGACCATCGGAGTTACCAAGCCCCACCTCCCTATGTTCTTCCCCAGTTTCCCAATGCCCAATTGGGCAAGGTTCCGGGAAGAGTTCCAGCCCTTTCCCTTTATTAGTTTACAAGTGAGAGGAAATTGGAGCACGTGTCGATGATGTCAGAGTGACATCACTATGACATAGTCAAGCCAATGAGAAGTGGACAAGTTTCAGCACCTGAGTGGAGGATCATTATACCCTGTGATGACGTGGAGTGCCACGTCAGTCCACTTGTCGCACTGTGGTTGGCCCGCATAGTATAAGGATATGTGCCACATGTCTAGGATGTTCATAGTTTCGTACAAATGGAGGACGTGATGACATGTCATTCCACATTTGGACCACGTGTTTAGGTTCCATCTTAATCACCGAATATATATTTCAAAGTGTGAGTGCATATGATTTAACTCGAGGGCCTAGTGCCCGGTGGGGAGAGATGTCGGTGGAGTGTGATGCCTGGTGGGGCGAGGTGTCGGTGAAGTGAAGCGTCTAGTAGGTTAAGGTTTCGGTAGAGGTGTTTCCCTGGTTGAGGTATGGCCCTGGAGATCGGTCCATCTGATAATTGGACACTGGAAGGGTCTTAGATAGAGTCTAGTGTGGGGGTCCATGGGATACCCATGCCTAGTGAAGTGTAGGACCAACACCACAATTTTCAATGGGTTTTACGTGTCCTGATAGGTCAATGCTAGGTGTTGCCACATTGGATGGTAGGGATGGCATAGGTCCATGTGGACATGAGGTGGACTTTTGTTGGGAAAAACTCTGAGAGTTTAAAGAGGCTGTAACTTTTGATTCTGAGCTCAGTTTTGAGCATGGTTAGAGTAATTGGAAAGCTCTTCATGAGAAGATTTCATCTATGGAATTTTCTTTGAGAAATGATTTAAGGTAAGAAAGAGAAATGTGTATATCCCACCATCTTAAGAGAGTTTAAGGGGTCGAGTGTGTTACATTTGAAGATCCATTAGAGAAGAGGATATAGATGTTTGAACATATAGTGCGCACAATTGTGAAATTACACAATGGTGTCCCTTTTTGAGTAATTTTTTCATGCTATTAGAGCTTATCACCTTAGAGGGTTTCCCTTGTATAACTCTAAGCTCAATTCCCTTGCCTTATAAGGAAAATCTCATGAAAAGATCTTGAAAATTAAGTGTCATTGTTCCCAATGATTGTAACCATTAGACCCATGATTCAACTTCAACACCACCCATTTGGATGTAAATCATGGGACTATCCAATAAATACTCCCCCATATTGAGATTATTACTATGGCACTTCCCAAAACAATTTATGGTACCTCCATCTACAATCATTACTTGAAACTTTGGTGCTAGAAATAGAAAGCAATTGAGATTTTTTGCTAATTTGTAATTGATGAAGTTATGGGTACTACCAAAATCAATCAATCAACGTTATCTTTTTATTTGTATATATCATTGTATATTTAGGGTTTGTGGAGTACTGATGAAGGCCAATACATTACAAGATATCGTTGGAGCGGTCTCTTCTAGATCCAGATCTTGTGATGGTTCCAATTATGTATCTTCTAATTATTCACAGTCTATGTAGTGTAATTTATTCTCACCACATTTATGCCCCTTACTATGCTTGTTGTCACAATTGAAACATAGTCCCTTTGCTCTTATTTCATCCATTTGTCGAGGTTTCAACCTTGTTGGTTGAGTGAGGTTAGGAGAGGGAACGTGGTACTCTCTATAGTTTTTAGTGGCCAACCTTCTAATAGTCATCTTTTTGTTTTCCACTTTCGTTTCCATATTGAAACCTTGCTCTAGGGATTTAGGTTCGAAGAGACGCACCTCATATCCAATGTTCTACTTTAAAGTTCCCATAAAGAGATCTAACAAATTGTCCTCGGGAATGTTCTTTACCATGAGACTAGGCTTTTAGAATTGTTGAATGTGCTCTGTGATTGGATCTTTTTTCCTAAGATTTATCAAATGACTAAATAATGTATTGCTCTTAATATCCCCATAATTTGATATCAGTTCATCCGTAAAAATGGACCAAGAGATAATAAATTCTTTTTTCTTTCACAAACCCATTGATACCAAACAAATTGATCGTTTTCTAAATAGAAGGATGCAATAGGTACCTTTTGTAATATTGGCACTTGGTGTATATCAAAGTATCGCTCCATCTAGAATATCCATGTTATAGGATCCTTACCATCAAACTTGCTCATATTGATCTTCAAAATGAAGTAGTTCCTTGGTGCCGAATTGAAGCTGTGGTGATGTGGATGTTGGAATGATGAATGATTCTGAAATTCAATGTTTGCACTATCCAAATGCCATTGAGTCTGAACACCATTGTTCTCCTTATTTTCATGATTTACTTGTATTTCCATATCCCCTTTAGGGATCCTATGTAAGATCATGGCTTCTATGGATTTTTGTGATTCTTCCTTATTTTCATTCATGGAATTTTGCATTTCATTCATAGATTTTTTCATTTCATTCATAGATTTGTGTACTTTTCCTTATTTTCGTTCATGGATTTTTGTACTTCTTCCTTATTTTCATCCATCTTATTTTCCATTTGTTCCATCTTCTTTTCCATCTCTTGAATTTTTCTTTGTGTGTTTACCAATTCATCACTTTCTATTGAACTAGCACTCCAATCATGAAGTTGGTCCTCCAATTTGGATAGATTGTTATGTACCTCCTCATTTTTTTCCTGAGTTATAGATGATATTTCTAGAGGTTTGATTGGTTTTGATTTTTTTTTGGATCCATGTGGGATAAAAATAATAATACTTCTCTATTTTCTCCTTATCACAAATTTTGAATCACCAAAAACATATCCTCCAATAAAAAGTTATGCCAATTGTAAGTTACATACCTTTCAAACCCTAATTTGGAGAATTTCTTGATGGCTAACCTCTGTCCTAATACATCTCTAAAATTTGAATCCTTCTGAGTCTAAAATTTCTTCCTATAGTACTTTGATATGACTTCCCAAATTTCTAAAAAATTGACAGTATGAACCTTCACTGATAAAAAATTATAGCAAAAATACTAAAATGTCTTGTTTAAGACTAATTTTAGGATTAGTAAACAACCTCAACTTCCAAAAGATATATCTCACAAAGTATAATGATTCAAAATATGAAAATTTTTACACATGTAATTCTCTATGCCTCGTGAGGATTTTGAAATTTCCAGAGTCTGAAACTTCACTTAAATTCGTTTATAGTGAAAATAAAAAGATTACTCATTTGAAGCTAATTTCAGGACTAGTCACAAATCTATATATATATATATATATATATATATATATATATTATAGCAAAAAATCCAAGATGCGTCACTTGTGGCAGCAAAACCCTAGGATTGATGCTCTAATACCAAATGGTATGAACCAACGCATTGAGAATAAAAAAAATCAATAAATAACAGTCCACTTTGAGGGGGAAACCTTTGTTTACAATATATTAAATGTACAACATGAGATAAGATGATCCTAAGACTAGATCTCATTGGTATATATATATATATATATATATATATAGGAGACAAATGGTAAGATTATATTGAAAGGGTGCAATGAAATGTTCTAGCCTACATACAAATATAACACTAGAACTGTAATAATTCAATATTTGGGGCTTAATAAGAGGTTGTATACATAACATGGGGCTTTGTCTGGGGCTTAATAATTGTTCCTCCAAAGAAAGTTTGTCTAATTTCATAATGTTCAATTCTGACACATATTTGTACTAGTGATATTAGTTGGTTAAACTAAATGTCATGACAAAAACGACTTAACATGTACATAGTTAGTGTCTTATTTTTACTTTTACAATAATAACACCAAAACTTTAAACTTTACAATTTTCAACAATCTTCAATTGAGTTGTCAATTACAAATTTTCACCATTCTTTATGACTTAAACTCTTAATAACTCAACGACAACTATATGATAACTTTTGACTTAAATGGATTGACCATCAGCAATTTGTCCCCCATGTGAATGTGACCACTAAAAGGAATTATCCATGCCCTTCATGTGACCACTAAAAGGAATTATCCATGCCCTTCTTGTGACCACTAAATTTGTCCCAATAACAGTAATTGTCATTACTTAAGCATTATTTCCCTTACACGTAATTTTTGGTTGCATCAAAAGTTATAATTGTCAGTTACAAAAATTTTGAATGTGGGGACCTCCATGTGATTAACCATTTTAAACATGGGGACCCTATGAACTTAACTTAAAAGTTAAACGTGGGGACACTATGAACTTAAATATGGAGACCCCTAAAAATATTTTAAACATGGGACCTGCATGTTATTAACCATTTTCGGGACCCTATGAACTTAAAAGTTAAATTTGGGACATTTTGAACTTAAATATGGAGACCCCTAGAAATATTTCTCAATACTTTATGCATTATTGATCTTGACACTGAACTTTTGGTCGATACTTATGCATTACTGATCTTGACACTGAACTTTTGGTTGGATCAAGGGTTATAATCATCAATTATAAAAATTCAACAAAGACCATAATGGATCATTTTAAACATGGGGCCATTATGGACTTTTGGTTGGATCAAAAGCTATGACCATCAACTATAAAAATTGGAAAAAGACCATAATGGACCATTCTAAATGTGGGGACCTCAATGGACCATTTTAAACATGGATCCCCATATGAACTTCAACGTGAAGACTTATCCATGAAGAAACATTTTAAACATGGGATGTTGTGAACTTAAACGTTAAAAAAAACATAATGCACCATTTAAACATGGGGCCTGAATTGTCCATTTTAAATATGGGGCCTATCTATAATGAACCATTTTAAATGTGGGAAACCTATGAACTTAAACACAAGGACCCTATGAACTTAAACACGAGGACACTATGAACTTAAATGTGGGAACCATTATGAACTTGTGGTTGGATCAAAAGCTATGGTCATCATTGTGGGAACCCCTACAAATTTGTGGTTGGATCAAAATCCATGGTCGGATCAAAATCCATGGTCATTAATTACAAACCTGACTTTTGGATGAATAAAAAATTATGGCCATCAATTTTGAACTTAATTTTTTTATTGGGGGGTTGGAATAAAAGATATGACCCTCACTTATCCATAATATGGTTGGATCGCCCCCGAGGGGGCAGCTCAATTGGCAAGTGCCGTGAAAATGAAGTTCCATGAGGTTTCGAGTTCAACTCCCCCCGACTTACCTTGTGTGTCGCGTAAGGGGCATCGTGGGCACACCTGGAGGTTATAGTGGTAGCGGTTGGATAACACGGCCACATGTAACGCGAGCACGTGCCCAACTAGTTGTTGATTCCTCCAGAGACAAAAAATAAAAATAAAAAAAATAAAAAAAAATAAAATAATAATAATAATAATATGGTTGGATCAAAAATTATGGTCATCAATAATGGTTTCATTAAAAGCTATGACCCTCACTTGTCCATAATGAACCATTTTAAATGTGGGAATGATTTGGATTATATTTAGAACCAAATGAAACTCACACAGAAATACAGCAGAGAGTATAGCAATAAAATGAAACCCAACTTCTATTAATGAATAAAATAGTAGAATATTGTAGAACACAAACTGGCTAGAATGGTGGTAGCTTATCTTTGAAGAGAAAGAGATGTTGAGTATGCTCATTCATAAAAATATAACATAATGGACTACAATAATTTCCTTTCAACATAACTCAATAACCCTAAAAGTCCAAAACCCCTAGGAGGTGAAGCGCCAAAAGGTTTGCAGGCCCCGAGGTGGTCAGTTGATGCATCAAGGGGCGCAAATTTTGCATAAAATATTTGTTTGGGGCATTTATTAGCTCATTGAAAATATCTAAGAGATAAGGACAATTATTAGCAGGGCCTGGGACTACCATGGAAACCACATGCCCTTGAATGGCCAAAAAACATCATTTAGGGGCTCAAAACGGCCCCAGAAATTTAGGACTTGAAAATCATAACAAAAAACAGCCAAGATGTAGAACCGTGATGAGTCAATGGAAGAGGTGAGTGGTTACTGATATCCACCTAGATAATTCCTCCCCACTTAGGAAGTAATGGTCCCCCTTGCATCAAGCTCCCTCAAGAGATGGTGAATTTTTTGTTGAATATGAACCCTGATGAGCCACTTGCCTTGCTAATATAGTCATCCTTCTTTGAAAACCTGATAAAGTTGTATGTTCTACTGACATGTTACCTTCATCCTAGTGTCCATGATCCGATCCACTAGAGCTTTCAAAATGCAATCAAGATTGAGTTATGTAGGGGCTAATTGATCAGCCACCTCCAAGGTGTCCTACAGAAGTGGGAAATATGGTCGAATCAACTCCACATTAAATATTGGGTGTAATCCAATAAAAGGAGGAATACTCAATTTGAAAGCATTGTCACCCACGTCCTTTTTGTGATGGTGTAAGGCCCATGTCAGAGTGGTCTGAGCTTCCTATGGGGGGATGTGAAGCGCTCTTTCTACAAATGTGACCACACCTTATCACCATCCTAAAACTTGTGAGGAACTCGATGTTGGTCATGTCGTTGCTTATACTTGGCATTGGCCTTCTCCAATATATCATGAACCTGTTATTGGAGGTGTTGGATATGTTCAACAAATTTGATTTCTCTGTCTTCCTCAATCTGAGCATGGGAGAAATTTGTCAGGGAAGATGGAACAGGAAGATCTACATCAATGGGGGCCAATGGATGGAACCCCAAGCAGGTATAAAATCAGTAACAAAATCACACATACATAGATATTTTGTCACGTACTTAGCAAACCTTAGGTTTATGTCTTAAATGAAAATAACCCACATCACAATTATATTTCAAAAGTAGAAACACACATTACTAAGTACATATGCAGCGGAAAATAACAATGAACAGTAGTCACATTAGCATGTACACACCCAAAAATTTTGGCAACCATCCAGGGAAAACCCCAACTTGCGGAAACCCACCGAGAGAGATTGTATTTCAGCTTCAGGAATAAATTACAAGCTACAACTATCAATATTGGCAACAAAAGATAACTTACAGGCACCAAACATCCCCCCTTATTTTCTATCTAGAAAAATGTGCCAAATTTGTACAGTTGTACGGCCCCCTTCACTGAACAACACCTTGAAATTTGTGCCAATAGTAATTTGTACGAACAAAACAGAAAGGCCTCTTGCAGAAAATAAAAACTTTAGACTTGCCTCGAAATTAATGCCAGCAACCAGCCTTGAAAATCATGCCCTTTATGCTTGTTGTACAGACTGTACGGATCCCAACATTAACAGTATTCTCAGCACTTCTCACACAAAAAATATCCTTGGGAAATGTGCCCAATATCTCTTGAAAATTGTGCCAAACCGAACTGCAAACAATTTCTTCTTTACTCTCTCAAAATCTCCCAAAGCTTGTCTTGCACACTATCCTAGGTTTTCTCTTATAGATGAAAATCATTTTTCATATCTAAATGTCTTTTCACCTTCCTCATCCCTAAATATAATGGCCAAGATCTAATCTTGCCTTTACAAGATCAAGGGACATGATTCATTCCCTCCAAAATAAATCACTTAAATATATTAAAGTACAATTTCACTTTATGACATAAGTGCACTTTATGAAATAAATTCATTTTAATATTAGAAGGTTACTTTACAAAAAGTCACTTTATTACAACTTTATAAAACACCTTTTACAAATTTAAGTGCCTAGGAGTGTAAATGTGAGGTTACTCCCGCATACAAGACACAAAATGCGGAGTACCTCCCGATCTACCAAAAGCTAAAAAAGCACACCTGAAAAGGGTTGTGGTCAATGGAGTTGTGGAGGGATATGTTATAGCTATGATGAACATATGGAAGACTCTCATCCCATGTACGTGGATGCTTGGAGTTATACATGTGCAGGATCTGCACAATAATTTTGTTCACCACTTTCATTTGTTCATCTATTTGGGGATGAAAGGAAATCGATTTGGTCAGCTTGGCGTCCATCAAAAACCATAGGCTAGACCAAAAATTACTGAATAACTTGTTGTCCCTCTCTGAAATAATGGTTCATAGTAGCCCGAAATGAACCCAAACATGCTCAAGGAAGAGCATAGCAGTGGCCTTGGTTGTGATACTCTTTTTACATGGTGTCAAAATGGCCATCTTAGAGAACCAATCGAAAACCACAAAAACAAAATCATGACCATGTTTGGTGGAGGGAAACCCTAACATGTAATCCATGGATACAAACTCCAAAGGATTGTCTGGGGTGGTAAGAGGAGTGTACATGCCCTGCTTCTTGATGGATGGCTTACTGATGGCATAGGCAATGCATGACCTGATATACTGGACGATGTCCTGTCGAAGTTTTGGTCGGTAGAAATGCTTCTGAAGTACTTCTACCGTCTTCTCCACACTGAAGTGCCTTGCCACCCAACTGTAATGTTCCACCCAAATTAGCTTTGCACGCTTGCTTGAAGGAATACAAAGATGGAATAGATATCACAAGAGTGCATCCTGGAGGTGGAAGTCTAGTATTTGGTTGTCGATACTCAATGTCTAAAAGGTAGCAGCAAATTCAGAGTCCACATGTGTAGGTTTTCGCATTAGTCATAATGTTGCTTGAACTTTCTGGATATAAATTGTGTAAAATATTTTGAAACGCCTTATGTTTCAAGTGGACAGTTCACCCATCCTTAAGGACAAATAGCTAAAATATTAGGAAAAAGAGTGTTGAGATAAATAAATAAATAAATATATATATATATATATATATATATATATATATATATATATATATATATATATATATATATATATATATATATATATATATATATATATATATATAT